>PVKV010025525.1:0-29475 GCA_004027835.1 Alouatta palliata | reverse complement strand
GGGGTCTGTGGGGGGGAAAAAGGGGAGGGACAACAGGGGGTGGGGAGTTGGGGAGGGATAGCATGGGGAGAAATACCAGATATAGGTGATGGGGAGGAAGGCAGCAAATCACACTGCCATGTGTGTTCCTATGTAACAATCTTCCATGTTCTTCACATGTACCCCTAAACCTAAAATGCAATAAAAAGAATAAAAAAAAAAAAAAAAAAAAAAAAAAAAAAAAAAAAAAAAAAAAAAAAAAAAAAAAAAAAAAAAAAAAAAAAAAAAGCCAAAACCCATCGGTGTGCTGTATCCAGAAAACCCATCTCACATGCAAGGATACACAAAGGCTCAAAATAAAGGGATGGAGGAAGATTTACCAAGCAAATGGAGAGCAAAAAAAAAGCAGGCGTTGCAATTCTTGTCTCTGATAAAATAGACTTTAAACGAACAAAGATCAAAAGAGACAAATAAGGACGTTACATAATGGTAAAAGGATCAATGTAACAAGAAGAGGTAACGATCCTAAATATATACGCACTCAATACAGGAGCACCCAGATACATAAGGCAAGTTCTTAATGACTTACAAAGAGACTTAGACTCCCACACAATAATAGTGGGAGACTTTAACACCCCACTGTCAATATTAGACAGATCAACGAGACAGAAAATTAACAAGGATATCCAGGACTTGAACTCAGACCTGGACCAAGCAAACCTAACAGACATTTATAGAACTCTCCACACCAAATCCACAGAATATACATTCTTCTCAGCACCACATCACACCTACCCTAAAATTGACCACATAATTGGAAGTAAATCACTCCTCAGCAATTGCAAAAGAATGGAAATCATAACAAATAGTCTCTCAGACCACAGTACAATCAAGTTAGAACTCAGAATTTAGAAACTAACTCAGAAATGCACAGCTTCATGGAAACTGAACAACTGGCTCTTGAATGTTGACTGGATAAACAATGAAATGAAGGCAGAAATAAAGATGTTTTTCAAAACCAACGAGAATGAAGACACAACATAACAGAATCTCTGGGACACATTTAAAGCAGTCTCTAGAAGAAAATATGTAGCAATAAATGTCCATATGAGAAGCGAGGAGAGATCTAAAATTGACACCCTATCGTCAAAATTGAAAGAGCTAGAGGAGCAAGATCAAAAAAACTCAAAACCTAGCAGAAGACAAGAAATAACTAAGATCAGAGCAGAACTGAAGGAGATAGACACAAAAAAAACCTTCAAAAAATCAACAAATCCAGGAGCTGGTTTTTTGAAAAGATAACAAAATAGACAGACCACTAGCCAGATTAATAAAAAAGAAAAGAGAGAATAATCAAACAGATGCAATAAAAAACGATAAAGGGGATATCACCACAGATTCCACAGAAATACAAACCATCATCACAGATTATTAAAAACAACTCTGTGCACATCAACTAGTAAACCTGGAAGAAATGGATAAATTCCTGGACACTTGCATCCTCCCAAGCCTAAACCAGGAAGAAGCCAAAACCCTGAATAGACCAATAACAAGGTCTGAAGTTCAGGCAGCAATTAAGAGCCTACCACTCCAAAAAAGCCCAGGTCCAGATGGGTTCACAGTTGAACTCTACCAGACATACAAAGAGGAGCTGGTATCATTCCTTCTGAAACTATTCCAAACAATCAAAAAATAGGGAATCCTTCCCAAATGATTTTATGAGACCAACATCATCCTGATACCAAAACCCAGCAGAGACTCAGCAAGAAAAGAAAACTTCGGGCCAATATCCATGATGAACATAGATGCAAAAATCTTCAATAAAATACTGGCAAACTGATTGCAACAGTATATCAAAAACCTTATCCACCATGATCAAGTAGGATTCACCCCGGGGATGCAAGGCTGGTTCTACATAAGAAGTCTATAAACATAATTCACTACATAAACAGAACCAAAGACAAAAACCACATGATTATCTGAACTGATGCAGAGAAAGCCTCTGACAAAATTCAACAGCCCTTTATGCTAAAAACCCTCAATAAACTAGGTATTGACAGAACGTATCTCAAAATAATAAAAGCTATTTATGACAAACCAACAGCCAATATCATATTGAAGGGGCAAAACTGGAAGCATTCCCTTTGAAATCTGGCAGTAGACAAGGATGCCCTCTCTCACCACTCCTATTCAATATACTACTGGAAGTTCTAGCCAGAACAATCAGGCAAGAAAAAGAATTAAAGGGTATTCAAATAGGAAAGGAGGAAGTCAAATTGTCTCTATTTGCAGACGACATGTTGTATATCTAGAGGACCCCATCGTCTCAGCCCAAAATCTTAGTGTCTGATAAAATGCACTTTAAACCAACAAAGATCAAAAGAGACAAATAAGGACATTACATAATGGTAAAAGGATCAATGCAACACGAAGAGCTAACAATCCTAAAACAGGAGCACCCAGATACATAAAGCAAGTTCTTAACAACCTACAAAGAGACTTAGACTCCCACACAATAATAGTGGGAGACTTTAACACTCCATTGTCAATATTAGACAGATCAACGAGACAAAATTAACAAGGATATCCAGGACTTGAACTCAGATCTGGACCAAGCGGACCTAATAGACATCTACAGAACTCTCCACCCCAAATCTACAGAATACACATTCTTCTCAGCAGCACGTTGCACCTACTCTAAAACTGACCACATAATTGGAAGTAAATCACTCCTCAGCAAATACAAAAGAATGGAAATCATAACAAACAGTCTCTCAGACCACAGGGCAATCAAATTAGAACTCAGGATTAAGAAACTAACTCAGAAATGCAAAACTTCATTGAAACTGAACAACTGGCTCCTGAATGTCAACTGGATAAACAATGAAATGAAGGCAGAAATAAACATGTGCTTCGAAACCAACCAGAAAGAAGATACAATGTACCAGAATCTCTTGGACACATTTAAAGCAGTGTCTAGAGGGAAATTTATAGCAAAAAATGCCCACCTGAGAAGCAAGGAAAGATCTAAAATCGACACCTTATCATCAAAATTGAAAGAGCCACAGGAGCAAGATTTTAAAAACTCAAAAGCTAGCAAAAGACAAGAAATAACTAAGATCAAAGCAGAACTGAAGGAGATAGAGACATTAAAAAATCCTTCAAAATATCAATAAATTTAGGAGCTGGTTTTTTGAAAAGATCAACAAAATAGACTGCAAGCCAGATTAATAAAAAAGAAAAAAGAGAAGAATGAAATAGATACAATAAAAAACGATAAAGGGGATATCACCACAGACTCCACAGAAATACAAACTACCATCAGAGATTGCTACAAACAACTCAATGCACATAAACCAGTAAACCTTAAAGAAATGCACAAATTCCTGGACTTGCACCCTCCCAAGCCTAAACCAGGAAGAAGCTGAAACCATGAATAGACCAATAACAAGGTCTGAAGTTGAGGCAGCAATTAATAGCCTACCAACCAAAAAAGTCCAGGTCCAGATGGGTTCACAGTTGAATTCTACCAGACATACAAAGAGGAGCTGGTACTACTCCTTCTGAAACTATTCCAAACAATCCAAAAAGAGGGACTCCTTCCCAAATCATTTTATGAGACCAGCATCATCCTGATACCAAAACCTGGCAAAGACTCAACAAAAAAAGAAAACTTCAGGCCAATATCCATGATGAACATAGATGCAAAAATCTTCAATAAAATATGGGCAGACCAATTGCAACAGCACATCAAAAAGCTTATCCATCATGATCAAGTAGGCCTCATGCCGGGGATGCAAGGCTGGTTCAACATAAGCAAGTCTATAAACATAAGCCACCACACAAACAAAACCAAAGACAAAATCCACATGATTATCTCAATAGATGCAGAGAAGGCCTTTGACAAAATTCAACAGTCCTTTATGCTAAAAACTCTCAATAAACTAGGTATCGATGGAACATATCTCAAAATAATAAAAGCTATTTATGACAAACCCACAGCCAATATCATACTGAAGGGGCAAAAACTGGAAGCATTCCCTTTGAAATCTGGCACTAGACATGGATGCCCTCTCTCACCACTCATATTCAATATAGTATTGGAAGTTCTAGCCAGAACAATCAGGCAAGAAAAAGAAATAAAGGGCATTCAATTAGGAAAGGAGGAAGTCAAATTGTCTCTGTTTGCAGATGACATGACTGTATATTTTGAAGATCCCACAGTCTCTGCTCAAAATCACCTTAAACTGATAAGCAACTTCAGCAAAGTCTCAGGATTCAAAATCAATGTGCAGAAATCACAAGCATTCCTATACACCAATAACAGACTAACAGACAGCCAAATCAGTGTGAACTCCCATTCACAACTGCTACAAAGAGAATAAAATACCAAGGAATACAACTAACAAAGGATGTAACGGACCTCTTCAAGAACTACAAACCACTGCTCAAGGAAATAAAAGAAGACACAAACAGATGGAAAAACATTCCATGCTCATGGTTAGGAAGAATCAACATTGTGAAAATGGCCATACCACCCAAAGTAATTTATAGATTCAATGCTATCCCTATCAAGCTACCAATCACCTTCTTCACAGAACTGGAAAAAACCACCTTAAACTTCATATGGAACCAAAAGAGAGCCCGCATAGCCAAGAAAATCCTAAGCAAAAAGAACAAAGCTGGAGGCATCATGCTATGTGATTTCAAACTATACTACAAGGCTACAGTAATCAAAACAGCATGGTACTGGTACCGAAACAGAGATATAGACCAATGGAACAGAACAGAGGACTTTGAGGCAAAGCCACACATCTACAACCATATGATCTTTGACAAACCTGACAAAAACAAGCAATGGGAAAGGATTCCCTGTTTAATAAATGATGTTGGGAAAACTCACCAGCCACGTGCAGAAAGCAGAAACTGGACTCCTTCCTGACACCTTACACTAAAATTAACTCTGGATGGATTAAAGACTTAAACATAAGACCTAACACCATAAAAACCGTAGAAGAAAACCTAGGCAAAACCATTCAGGACATAGGCATAGGCAAGGACTTCATCACTAAAACACCAAAAGCTTGGGCAACAAAAGCTAAAACAGGCAAATGGAATCTAATTAAACTCCAGAGCTTCTGTACAGCAAAAGAAACAACCAGAGTGAACCGGCAACCAACAGAATGGGAAAAAATTTTTTGCAATTTACCCATCTGACAAAGGGCTAATACCCAGAATCTACAAAGAACTAAAACAGATTTACAAGAAAAAGACAAAAAAAAAAAAAAAATTCAAAAGTGGGTGAAGGATATGAACAGACACTTTTCAAAAGAAGACATATATGAGGCCAACAAAGGTATGAAAAAATGCTCATCATCACTGGTCATTAGAGAAATGCAAATCAAAACCACATTGAGATACTATCTCACTCTAGTCAGAATGGCCATCATTAAAAAGTCTGGAGACAACAGATGCTGGAGAGGATGTGGAAAAATAGGAACACTTTTACACTGTTGGTGGGAATGTAAATTAGTTCAACCATTGTGGAAGACAGTGTGGCGATTCCTCAAGGACCTAGACATAGAAATTCCATCTGATCCAGCAATCCCATTACTGGGTATATACCCAAAGAATTACAAATCATTCTATTATAAAAACACATGCACACATATGTTCACTGCAGCACTGTTTTACAATAGCAAAAACCTGGAACTAACCCAAATGCCCATCAATGATAGACTGGACAAGGAAAATGTGGCACGTATACACCATGGAATACTATGCAGCCATAATAAAATGAGTTTGTGTCCTTTGTAGGGACATGGATGAATCTGGAAACCATCATTCTCAGCAAACTGACACAAGAACAGAAAATCAGACACTGTCTGTTCTCACGTATAGGCAGGTGTTGAACAATGAGAACACATGGACACAGGAAGGGGAGCATCACACACTGGGGTCTGTTGAGGGGTGGCGCCGGGGAGGGACAGCAGGGTGGGGAGGTTGTAGAGGGATAACATGGAAAGAAACGCCAGATATAGGTGACAGAGGGACGGACGCAGCAAACCACATTGCCATGTATGTACCTATGCAACTATCCTGCATGATCTGCACATGTACCCCAGAACCTTAAGCACAATAAAAAAAAAAAAAAAAAAAAGGGAAGAAAAAAACATTCAACTCTGAATGGTAGTTCCAAGACCTTAAGTAAGAGAGAACAATGGTGGGTTAAAAGACAGGAACTGATGTTTCCCAAAGCTTATGTTAAGAATTAAAACCTTTACTTGGCGCAGTGACTCAAGCCTGTAATCCTAGCACTTTGGGAGCCCAAGGCAGGGAGATCATGAGGTCAGGAGATGGAGACTATCCTGGCTAACACGGTGAAATCCTGTCTCTACTAAAAACACAAAAAATTAGCCAGGCATGGTGGCATGCGGCTGTAGTCCCAGCTCCTCAGGAGGCTGAGGCAGGAGAATCGCTTGAACTCAGGAGGTGGTGGTTTCAGTGAGCCAAGACTGCACCACTGCACTCCAGCCTGGGCAACAGAGCAAGCAAGACTTCATCTCAAAAAAAAAAAAGAAAAGAATTAAATCCTCATGAGATCTAAGATAAAGACTTAAAAGGGAGGAAACAATCAATGTATGAGATAACAGATAGGGAGAAAAACTTTCATCTGATCGATAGAAATTTAAAAAAAAAAAGCATGAAATTACCAAATACATTCTCAGAAAATCAACTGATCTAGTCCTTCAACTAGTTCATAAGAACCTGTACCAAGAAGGCACTAAATTAACAACTGTGTGAAAACATTAATTTGCATAAACTTCCTACTTACTGCTCCACATGCTTGCACACAAATGTTTATTTTTTTATTTTAACATCTATGGGTCTTAAAATATTTCTCAAATTCACTTACCCTAAATAAACATTCATTATTCTAGAAGGTTCTAAGCTTCTACCTGATTTCTAACAGCCATAGCTTAAATGGCTATTACTTTATCTCCCTCTACTCTGGGGCATAAGCCATGCTCATGTATTTAATCAAAATCCCTTAAATGTAAGAATCTGTGATTGGGGTCTGTCGGGCGGTAATAGGGGAGGGACGGGGCGGGGAGGGGTAGCGAGGTTGCGGAAGGATAACATGGGGAGAAATGCCAGATACAGGTGACGGGGGATGGAGGCAGCAAACCACATTGCCAGGTATGTATCTACGCAACAATCCTGCATGTTCTGCACATGTACCCCAGAACCTAAAGTACAATTATATATATATATATACATATATATTTAATAAATAAATAAAAGAATCTGTGATTGTATTATTTTCAATTACATGTGAAGACAAAATAAAGGCTGGATAAAATTCTAAAGCAAAATGCATTTTCTCCACTTCTAAATTCTCAAATTGTTAAAGAATGACAATTCAAGCAAATAAATGTTTATTTAATTCATTCATCTTTTATTCTTTTTTGGCAAACATCACATAATATAAGCAAAACTATATTGTTCACTATAGTTACACACATTCTTTTTTGCTTTATACAAGTTGTAAACATATTTAAGTGAATAAAATTATTGGCTAAAGACATATTTCAGAACTCCGTCATGTTTTTCTGAGTTAGGACAAAAGAAAGCTTATGTAACTTCCATTAGACCATCATCATATGAAAAACTAAATTAGCATATGCTGCTTTTAAATTAACATCTGCCATTTTATTTAAACACTTTTTTAGGTTATAACTAAAATGGTATTTATCTGAAGTTTTAGGAAAGAACAGAAGCTGACCATACAAATCCTGTTCATAACCACATTGGCCACTTAAATTAAAAATACAACACAAATAAGAAATAGACAGAAAATTCTAACTCTTATAAAGAAAAAAAAGAATAAAGCTGCCAATTACTTATTTTAGAATATTTAGATGTAGATAACATTTATAATACTGGGTTTCCTAATATCTTGTTTTATTACTTCCTAATGCTGACATTTTAATTTTAAAGTAATGGATTACTTCAAAATGAATCCAAACCATTTAGTGTTTTACAATTAAATTTCAGACACCAAAAAATTTAGATCAAGGGTTACAAAACAGGCATCTTTCAGAATATATTTTGTTTGGTAGGCAGAATGGCTTGTAATCTTTTGAACTGGAAAGCCTTCAGAAAGTACTTACTTTCTATCAAGGACCCTGCCAGCTTCCCACATTGCTACCTGCTGGGCATGTGAAAAGACTGACACCCTATTTTTCATATTATAAACCCAATATTTGCTTATAAAAATCAGTTGTAGTCACAGAGCAAAAATTCAAATGTTGTAAACAATGCTAAATCTTACTAGTTATATCTCTAATTTGGAAAAAGTATATCAAACCAAAAAAGTCTCATTTTCATAATACTTCCTTACATAAATTTTGAGAGACATTTGTGTATATATTCTCTTAGAAAATACTATTCTGAGTAACCTGAAATCTGGGCTAGATAAACCATTCACATAGAAAACAACTGTATGTAAGTCTTGGCTCCCAAACAGTGGCTTTCAACTTTGTTTGTACATGTAACATAAAAATTCTCAAATATTTGAGTTGAAGGAAAGGTGACATTAATAAGGCAAATAAAAATAACAAGTGACAAAGGTTATCTTCAAATCCTAGAGAATGAAGCAAAAAGGGAGATATCTTGTAAGACAAATTAGAAAAGAGGAAGAATTTCAGTAAATGTGGCCTTAGATCTTTTACACTGCTACTCTCTAAAATTTTACAAGGTAAAGGCCATAAAATACTTGTTCCTTCAAGGAAAGCAAAGTAGAAAACACAAAAGGAAATATAAAAATGTGTAGTTATGAAAGAAATCAAGAGATGATGGTACTAACTCCAGTCCGATGCTTAAAAAAACACCAAAGAATAATAAATGAATTAAAAAGATAGTCATCTATCAGGTCTTTTTTAAGTTATACACAAATAAAAACTAATCTCTAATCCTTTAGAGGTTTAAATTTGACAGAGAATACCTATTTACCTTTAAATTTGTCTCACTTCTTTAGACAACTGAATCCCATCTAAATAAATATTTTAAAATTCTTAATTATCAAAGCCAGCTTCTTAGCTATGCGTTGATAATGCTATATATATTAATAATAAAGCTTCACTGCATTAATCTCATCAATATCATGGTTACAACAATCAAGTTCATTTTACAGGCATTAATTAAATTGGCCATCATCGTACAACATTATTGCAATGACAAAGATATTGGGTAAACTTTTTCAAGACAAATTACATTGAAATTATTATTTTGAAAGTTTTTAGTAACAGGGAGAATTACAAACATTGAAAATTTGTTCCAACACAAAGCAGAATGTCTAGGATCCTATATAAATGAAAGTATCAGCAAATAGGGTACCATCTTGGTCTATGAATGATGTTCTCCACAATGGACTTACAAGTTTTAAAAATTCCACTAAGACGGCACTGGTTAAAGTTTATATCCGACATACTTCTAAAAATATCTGTTAGTAGTTTGCCATAAAACTGATTTAAGGTAGTTGTGTTTTTCAGTAGCATTTAGAATAACCCAACACTTGGTAGAAATACTCAGTTCGGCACACTGTATTAAAACATAATTGTACAATGTTGGATAAATTAGCTGCAATTTTCAGTAGCTATGTTTACCAACCGTGTAACAGAATTATAATGTTCTCCTAAGCCATATGCATGTCTCATATATCTGAAATTAAAAAAAAGACATGAGTAGTTTTGATGAAATGAATTTTGATAAAAGTTATTTACTGTGTATGTGTGTGTATATATATATATATATATATATATATACACACACACACAAACATGCTTATTATGTATCTATAAACCAATGATTCCGAATGACTCAGTCCACATGGGTATCACTCAGTAGACTACGTGGACATATTAATTAAGAGTTCAGCACTATTTGAAAAGTGGCAGCAGTCACCAAGATCTGGTTCAATCACTGGGGGTAAAATGAAAAGGCTTAGACGCTGAGGGCTCAATAAGCTTAAATTGCCACCTAAGTCTTAGCCATTGATGACTACCTTAATAGGTTTCGCTAAAAAATCCCAAAGCCAATAGCAAACCCTGCATGCTGTATTTCAGAAGAGATTTCTCAATCATGTAAGATATTTTCATAAAATGAAGAAAAAACATCTAAGGAATAAACAGGTAACATGAATATACCTCAACTTTTACACTTGTTGAAACTTTTAGTACCACTAATGTCAAATCAGGACAGTACACAAACTAGTCCTAAAATTCTGTAATCTTTAGAAATGACTTTATTCTTAACTCACACACAAGAATATATCACTACAGGTTTAAAAAATTAAGTCATATATTTTAACATACGTATTCTAAAATTTTTATATTCCTTTTCGTCTTAATTGTGAAAAATAAAACAGTAAAAATGTCTAGGTACTTACACAAGTATTAGTGGTTTTTGTGAATATTCTTCACCAACTATAATGGGAGGAGAATCTGCCTGTATTATCTCTATTGGTGTTTGTAAAATGTGAGACAGAGCTCTTAGCTACAGGAAGAAAAAAAAAGTATGAGTAAGGAAAATAAAAATGTACATCATATTCAAATAGTAAACTACTGAAGTATGTGTGAACAGGCAACCCAGTCAGAGCAGGGATATGCTCTGTTCACTACTGTACACAGAGAGCCTGGCATATAGTGGGCACTTAATAAATATTTGTTGAATAAATAAATATAATACAGGTTGAATATTCTTTATCTTAAATGCCTGAAACCAGAAATGTTTTAGATTTTGAATTTTTTTCCGATTTGGGAATATGTGCATGTATTACACGAGCTATCTTGGGGATGGAACTCAAGTCTAAACACAAAATTCATTCATGTTTCATACATATCTTACACACATAACAGGAAGGTAGTTTTACACAACATTTTAAATAATTTTGTGCATGAAATTAAGTAGTGAACCTGTGACCTGTCACATAAAGTCAAGTGTAGAATTTTCCACTTGTCATGTCATGTCAGCCCTCAAAAAATTTGATTTGGGAGCATTTCAGATTTCAAATTTTCAGATTAGAGATGATCAACTTGTATTTATTAAATCAAATGCAGAGACTGCGCAAGCACTGCCTGCACAAAAGCTTTGTAAAAAATATCAATGCCACTGTTAATGAAGCGGGGCAATGGGTAGATTAGGTATATTCTATTAGTCTCTCTACTTTTGAATATGCTTGAAAATGTCCGTAACAAAAAGATTTTTAAAATACCATTGCTTAAGCATCAGATCAAATCAATTACAATGTGAGAAAATGGGTAGAAGGGAAGAATAACATGTTTATTTATTTTTTGAAGTTTTTCAGATGATTCTAATCTACAAACACGGTTGATAACCACTGTTCTATAATTTTCAAAGCAAGAATGGAATGAAATATGTATATGAATTGTACTGCCCTATCAACGAATTTCCATCTCATTAAGATATACAATTTTAAGTAATTTCATACCATACAATAGAAAACTAGAGCCTAAAGCCAGACGAATAATGGTGAATAATGAACATTAATGCTAACATGTTTTAAGACTTATTACATGGCCAGGCACAGTGACTCACACCTATAATTCCAGCACTTTGGGAGGCCAAGGCAGGCAGATCCCTTGAGTCCAGGGGTTCGAGAGCAGTCTGGGCAACATGATTAAAGCCTGTCTCTACAAGAAAATACAAAAATTAACTGGACGTGATAGATCACTTGAGCCTGGGAGGCTGAGGTTACAGTGAGCCAAGATCCCGCCACTGTACTCCAACTAAGGTGACAGAGTGAGACCCTGTCTCAAAAAAAAAAGACATTATGACCAAGCACTCAAGTACTTTAAGTACTTTATGTATATTAATTCCTTTAATCCTCTCAATAACTTTATGGAATAGGTACTATTATTATTTTAAAGACTTAACACCTGAGGCAAAAAAGGGTTATGAGACTTGTCAAAGTCAAGCATTAGCAAATTAAATGGCCTGCACAAACTGAAGAACTTTGACTCTAGAGCCCAAGTTCATAAACAAATTAATCATTAACAGTTTTCAATCATAGTGTCAGCTGGTGGTGGTAGCTCACGCCTGTAATCCCAGCACCTCAGGAGGCTAAGGTGCCTTGAGCTCACTTGAACTCAAGCGTTTGAGACCAGCCTGGGCCACACAAGGAGACCCTATTTCTACAAAAAATAGAAAAAGTAGCCAGGCATAATGGTGCATGCCTGTAGTCTCAGCTACTCAGGAGTAGGAGGATCACTTAAGCCTGGGAGATTGAGACTGCAGTGAGCAATGATGGATAGCA
Source organism: Alouatta palliata (assembly GCA_004027835.1). NCBI lineage: Eukaryota > Metazoa > Chordata > Mammalia > Primates > Atelidae > Alouatta > Alouatta palliata. The sequence continues at coordinate 17,159 of PVKV010025525.1, read as the reverse complement.
CCACTGAACTTCAGCCTGGGCGACAGAGTGAGACTCTGTCTCAAAAAGAAAAGAAAAATCATAATGCCCCAATCTACAAGGCACTATGGGATATGTACTTGCTCCATTACAAGAACATTCCATCAATGAACATAGTCCTTCCTGAGGTTTTGAAAGAATGTAAGAAATTACTTTAAATTTACTTTAAATTACTTTAAAAACATGGAACGGGCTCTGCTGCATGGTGGCAAATCAAAAATGTTCCTTTGAAGCACATTTTTCTTGTATCTAAAATAACATTTTTAAGAAACTAGCATAGACTCCAGGATGGAAACCAAACTCTGGAAATCCTACCATCCCTTCCAACTTCAGGAATCATGGAATGATTTTCTCTTTAATAATTTAAATGTACCCTATTGTGAAAACTGCAACTTTTACTTCAAATGAATTCAGAGATGAAAAAAACTGTATGAGTAATTATCCTTCAAAAGATGTTTTAAAAGGCTTTTCTTAGTTTAAATAGAGTTGATTTAATCTCTAATACTCATATGAGTGATCCTTATAAGAAAGTTCAAGCATTTTTAACTATTCCTAATGTAGTAACAAAGCTACCACGAAAACTTCTGAGTTTCAGAGGCATACAAAACTAATGGATAGAGTTCCCTCTGGTGGAGATGCACATACACAGCACTACTAAGAAAAAGATGTGGGGGCAACATTCATGTCACATCTTCAAATGCAGCAGTTCTTAAAGTGAATTATTTAAAGCCACAGACTATCCATGATAATTAAATCTTCATTATATATTATTAATTGCACTGTCTAGGTTCATCCATCTGGTACTTCAGTTTACAAACTTTTATGCAGGTACTCTCTGCCTTACTTAATGTTCAAAAATTCTCAACTGAGTACACAGAGAGGGTTTATTATGGCCATACAGTAATCAAGAAACTTAAGCTTGGCAGGATGGCTGACAACCCCTGTGGCCACAAAACAGAGAGGTGCAAGGAAATGCCAAGGATCTGAATCTAGGACTTTACTTCTTATCCTGTCTAATACCCAGACTGCTTCATCACCATCTGGTCTACTTAACTGTTTTGTTTATTTTAACAGAACAAAGTTAACAGTAAGATTTTTTTAAATTAGAGCTAAAAGGAAATCTTCGTAACTTCCTATAAGTGACTGAACATACTGTTTTCTTACATATGAATTTAATGCATCAACTACCACTTTCAAGTAAGTCAGTCACAATCGATTAGGAATTGAAAACACAATTTTAATACATATGCTGTGGTAGGATTTGGACTGTAATTTCATTTTTTTCACTTCTGATGTAAAAAAGATATTTTTCCAATAGTGACTTTGATCAGCTAAGCTACTATGGTAAATTTTACTTTACTTCAGTGAAGTCTTCACTTTCCTAAGTGCAGAAAATCGAATGTATTATCAGTAGCAGCATCACAGTGAAAAGACTTACACAGACGTACCTCCAACAAATAGATCTAACACTGAGCTATTTAAAATGAAATAGTGCTTCAATCCACATACTTTAATCACAGACCTAATGATGTTAACTACCTATTTCTTTTTCAGTCGAGAATAGCAAATATATTAAGAAAAGGAATCTTCAAAGAGAAATTGGGATCAGCTGAGAAACATCTTAAAACTACAGAGGGGATTCAGAAATAATTTAACAACCCACAATCACTATGAATAACTACAAACTTACCTCAAGCTGACCTCCCCATGCAGCTGTGTTTACAATATCATCACAGTACTTCTGAAACTCTTCTGTAGAGAATAGGTCAGAATACAGCATTTAATAATTTTTGTAACTTATGTTACAAGATCTCTTTTATAGTTCCCAAAATTTCTGACAAAAATGCCCAAGTTATGAACATTCTCCTTCTTTGCCAGTATCCTCCAGAATCTAATCCACCTCCCAGATCGAAATTTAATTCACCCCAACTTTCTACCACATTTCCATCCAAGAATAAAGCAGTCCATTTCTGCTTTTCTTCTTCCATCAGAGGCCCAGATACCTTCCCTACATATCAAACCTACCTCACTCTACCCCAAGCAATGACTCCCAAAATTGCTACCATATTCACTATCTTGACCTGTGTTGTGAAGCCCAAATCTTCATCCAAAGGAATACCATGTAAGACCAAAAAAATAAATAAATAAAAAATGTAGTCCTTGTATAATCAGGTTTACTGTAAGACTCTGGAAAATATATGGAGAGAATCTGAGTAAAAGTACAGATTAGTTGAAATTCCTTCCCCAGAGATAGCATCAAACAGTGCCTCCACTTGTTATTTTGGAAGCACTTACATTATTTGCATAAATACCAGTTCTAGCTAAGGAAAGAGCTTTTCAGATCAGCCCTGAGAAGTAAAAGACCTAGTCACTAAATTTACAATGGGTATATTTTGTGCACACACCTTTTTATATAGTATGTTAAAATGGTAAACAATTATCCTTACTACACAGATGGAGGGAAAGAAATTATGGACATCTAAAAGAAAAATATGTCTCGTGTTTGTCTCATTCCCTGTTAAATCTTCAGTGTTCAGAACAGTGCCTAGGATAGTGCTGTGCAGTGGCCTTCAATTAATATTGGTTAAATAAATGAAGATAATTACGTCTTTTGTGTTTTTCTCTGACTCAGCACACTGAACTGCCACCTCCTCTGTGCCCTACAACTAGTACAATTGGGGAGTTTCAATGATTTGGTAATCATTTGGGAGATTAATGACAGAAAAGTGATTTATCACATTGCCTCAGCATATACCAAGATATATGGAAAAATGAGTTTTATGTCCCATAGCAAGTTCTGTTTAATTAGAAAACAGCAATAACCTAACACAGCAAGAGATAAGTTAACATTTCCAATATGACATCTATGGGAAATTAATTCGCTACAGAATTAGATATGCCTAAGTCATTCTTGAGATCTATCAACAGATACCTCAGGCCATACACACTAAAGGAGACATACTTGATTGCCAATGCTCATTCTTATCCATTTTGCATCACTCTCTACCTTGCCTCCACAGAGGGCAGACTCCACTAATGGAAAGTCAGCCTTAACCTTTCTCTCTCCAATCCATTTTGGCCATATGACTTGTTCCCAATGGACACTGCCAAACCTGCCACCTTCTCTCAAGGACTAACAGTCCTTTATTCCATTCTTTACTCCTCCAAAACCTATTCAGATTTTTACTTGCTCTCTTCCTCATCTGCTAGTTGTATACTTTTTACTTCATCATTAATATTTTAACTGTGGAAAGTACTACATATAATAAAGCAGGTTATTAACTCATTTGTTTTGGTTTTGCAAAATCAAATTTTACTTGAATACTAATCTTCGTAATTATAGCTTATTGAGAATAAAAGTAAAATTCCCAAAGTATGGGATAAAAGGAGGAAATAGTTTTCCTAGTCATTCTCTCCTTATGGTTTTCAGACCCTATATATACTTCCTCAAGCTTACCTTCCTCAATACTTAACTTCATCAAATACAAACTTACATATTTTTCAAAAATGATTAATCTTATTCCTATTTTTATCTTACATAAAATGATTAACATATTCTAATTACAAAATAACTAATTTAAAAATCTTAATAAAGAAAAATATACCAACATCTATTAAAATATATAAAATAATTCTGCCTAAATCTTGTGATGTTTTTCCTCATAAGGATCATATGGGTTCCTCTTAGGCTCAGTGCTAGGAAGCACTTCATTTAAAAACAACAACAACAGCAACAATGAAACGTAGTAAAGAAAACTAAATTACCTGGAGTATACATATCTCCTGTATTAGAGTTTGTTAAAAATGGCAGAAAGTCATCCACATGGCTTTGCATATACTCAGCGGTCTGACTTCTTAAGGCAACCACAGTCAGAGCACAATCCTTTTCTTTCAGTTGATCTTCAATGGCTCTATACATACAGTGGCCATCAGATGGAATCTGTTTAATTTCTAACTGTCTAGCTGCCAATATCTGAGCAAGTTTTTCACTTTCCATATGTCTGGCTCCTGTTAAGTTTTCAATTTCAGCTTCAGCTATCCGTTCTTCTCGCTCCTTTTCCAATGCAGCTTTCTTTTCCTAAGAAAAGGAGAATGTAGGAAAGTTAATTCATAATGATTAAGACTAATTTTTATTTATTAAGGGAATGGAGATGTAAAGGTCTCAAAACTTTTTGGTGTCTTTCTCCCTTCTCCCACAAGTACTATCACATTGATCATCTCACTGTTTAAAGAATTTTCTACAAGGTAAGCTCCTGTAAGGGCCTGCTATCTTACTCATCTGTGTGTTTCCAGCACCTTGCTCTATACTGGACATTAAGAGAGCCCTCTAGTTTTTCTTTGAAGCCTACTTAAAAACTACATGCCAAGTTTCTAAAAACTTTACTTACTGATTTCAAAGTATTATCTTAAGACTGAGCTATCCTAGTCCTTAAAGCACATTATTATTATATTAAAGCCCAGGCTAATCTAGCCTTCTTATCACTCCACCAGTAACACGTTAATATGATATAGCCTTTAGAAGGGTACAGGCAGACACTATTTTTATCTAGCTTTTTAAAATGTCTGTATACACATACATTTAATTAACAAATATTTTACAAAAAAAATAAAATATAACAGATAGACTAAAGTTCCCCCTAAAACCACTGCCATCCCAGTGCTTGGTCTAGGTTTGGTGTGTATTGTTCTAGATTGCTTTTCTATTTGTTTTCATAAATATAGTATACTCTTGAAAAATGTATAAATTTTTAATAAAAATGGTATCATATGTTACATTCTGCAATTTGCTTTCCTTATTCAAATGTCTGAAGAGCTCGTACCATGGAAACACATGTTAGGATGGAGTGGGGTGAAGGCAATGAGAGATCTGTGACATGAAGAATAGACTGGAGGTGTGGAGGGAAGACTGCGGAAGAAGGAAGGGAAAAAATTCCTGACAGATGGACTAGTAATGATCAAAAGCCAGAAAGCATTATATGTTTCGTAGCTAAAAACAGTTCATAGAGCTAGAGTGCCAGAAAAAAGTGTCAAGAGATGAAATTGGAGGCAAAAAAGATAGGCATATAGTTAGTATGCAGTAAGTCTACTCTTAACATAGTACTAAAAAGAAACCAGAATATATGTAAAATATCATTATTTTCCCTGGATGACGGGATTCTGAAATAAATTTTATTTGGGGGCCGGTGTGTGTGTATGTCTGTATGTTTTTCTGCATCTTTCTAATTCTCTACCATATATTTTGTTTGTACACTCAAGGGGAAACTGCTTTATAATTTAAGAATAAAAACACACTAAGTTATATAAATCTTGATATTACTAATAAGTTACAGTGACGGATTTGGTAAGCCAAGACTAGAAAAAGGTAAAGATTTCCATACCGCTAGCTCTAATTCCTCCTTGAAACAAAAGTGAATGGGAAGGCAAGTTTCAATTAAACTTATTGTCATATACTTGCACTACTTGCCTGTTATGTGCCATGCTAGATGAACCTAAAGTGATTTATAAGCTACCTGAATCAAAACCAGCAACATCTCTCTAATAAAACATAGCCTATTTTAGGTTTTACTTCCCAACTCTATAATATAAGTAACAGTAACGAATTTATTTCACTACATACCTAGAACTGTGGATCACAGAGGCATAATATCTTAAAACACAAGATGGCACTATTACTTTACAAAAGACTAAAAAAGTTTCAGAGGGGAGAGGAAGAATAAGCACCTTAGATATCATCTAATCCAAAACCCCTCATTTTCCTCTTCTGAGGAAACAGCACGCAGAAAGATTTCCAAAGGCCACACAGCTGGTAAGAGCAGAGCAGGGACCAAGGACAACACAGAGAGCTCCTTCTATCCAGGCACCTGAATCAGAATAAAAGTTGGAGCAGATGGGAGCTGGAGTTAATGATGTCATGTACTATTTACTGGAAGAGTGGCACTTTATCCTATCTGTAAAACTGTTTAAGCCTCTAAAATACTAATTCTAATCATTTCATTTTTTCCCTTCATGCTTTGCTTCAGTAGAACAAAACAACTGAGTTTCCTTTTCAGAGCACTAGATAAGAAATTCGCTGGATTCTTTTTCCAGCAATGCATAGTTTCCCAAAACCACTAGGCACTTTGGTTTCTACAGCTATAGTACTGGAGATAGAATGGTACCAATAAGTTCTAACAAAAATGTATAAAAGGTGAAAATAGCATGTAAATCATAAATATATAGTCGATAAAACTAGAGTCATGTTGATATAGTAATATAGAAAAGACAACACAAAGGGAATATTAAGTGCTGGACACCAGTCATGGGTTTGTATCAAAGTTTTAGTGTACTACTGCGATAACCTGGATCTCTGCTTTCTCATTTGTAAAATAAAGAAATTAAACTCAATCTCATTCCAGCTCTCAAATTTCATATTTTTAGAAACCAGCTCTTCTAAGTTCTGTTTTAGACTCTTTCTATCCTATCAAAAAGCTTCTAAGTTTTTTGAGTTAAATAAAATACCATGTTTTTCTAGACTAAAAATAAGAGATATGCTCTACAATATTCCACAATATTCTTACAATAAATCTTTATAAAGTTTTATGTTTTTCTTCCAGAGTTGTATCTTTCCCAAAGATAAACATCATAAATTAACTGACTTTTCATTCCTTGGTGCTTCTGAAAAACAGGAGGTACCAAATTAACTAACACCTGATTGTGCATCCCGACTTCAGGTTCCATTTTCTCAAATATTATAAATGTTTAATATTTTCTGTTCTAAAATTCCATTAACATAACAATGTAAAAGCATGACTTGGGCATTTTTTTCTGCCAAGTATTGAAGCAGCTGACTATAAAAGATACTAAATGTTTTAAGAGTATAGCTCACAAAGGTATTATTTCCAGTTGTGCAGTATTTTACGGAAAAAGTAATAAAATTTTTGAGAAAGGCAAGGGAATTTTCATTTTGTTTGTTTTGTTGTCAGAGATCCAGCTGTGGAGGAACAAGTTTTGATAAAGACAGGAAGAACTTGTGCCCTTATGCTTTCCAGAATTAGTTAGGCTATTATAAGATGTATCAATTACTAAGTCGATGTTATTCCAATATTTTGTTATGCTACTGACATGCAAAAATTCTGCCTTTCCTTTTTGATCTATAGAAGCTAGATGACAATTGTGAGATCATCACAAAAGAATGCATATCATAAGCAGACAATCTTCAAGATTCCATGAGATCTAAAATTTATGAATCTATAAAAATCACAATTATATTTACTCAAGAATAAAATTTTATACAACAATGAGAAATGTTTGACTATGTGCATTTCATCAACTTTCAAACAAAAAAAGACATTGTTTTTAGGTTTAATTTTTTAAGAGGCATACTATGCACTACTTAATATAGCAAACAATACTATCATTTGTTGACCCATTAATTCTCCAGGCCTGTGTTAAGGGCTTTGGAAATAATACATTATTTAATATTCAAAATGAAGTAGCTTATGAAGTAGCTATCAGTTGCCCCCATTTTATAGATGTGAAACTGAGGCTTAAAGAAGAACCTTACCCAAAGTATAACAGTAAATGAAATTAAAACCTCATCTGTTTGACACTAAACTCCATGCTCTACTAAATTACATGCTATGTCATAAGATGCAAAACTAGTTTAAAAATATGCATTTAAACGACAGAAAACATCGAGTGTTAATAAAATAATACTCATGACTAAAAGACTGAATTTATTCATTTTTCTTTTTTCAAATTCAAGCAACTTACCTATCTAATCTCATTTCCATAATGCTGATATGAACTAGCTACTTCCAATAAATCAGTTTCCTTATAGCTCTTCAATAATGCAATATATTATCCTCACATTTGTTTTTGTGCATGCTGTTTCTCCTATCTGGAATATCCTATCTAAATAATATTTCTTTCAAATTCCAACCCATTATTTTGAACATTCCCTTCTCCAAATTTTCATAATTAATCATTATATAGATACCTACACAATTCTCTAAGAATTTTGTATGCCTACATTTGTTAACTTCTAGGTTCAAATCTTGATTTCTTACCCAATGGTATAGTTCTTAGCCAGGGTTGTGCATCATATCATCCGGGCCCACACTCTGAATTTTCAAGTCTGGGATAATATAAACTACTCTCATTCCCAGCTTCACTTTCCTATGAGAACTGCATCCTGAATATGTTATTTTATATTCTCTTAGGACCATTTTCTTCTCCATAAAATGGTATAAGAGATCCTACTTCACAAGATTATTGTCAGGACTAACTGAGATTTCATATAAGCAGCTTAGCATAGTATGTGACACACAGCAGGTGCTTAATAAATGTTAGTTCAAGTCCCTTGACAAGCAACTGCATCTTTTTTTTTTCATTTTCTTCCTATAACAAGACCTAAGATAGTACCTAAGATAGTATTGAACACACAGCACTAACTTATAAACTTGGTGACATGACTTTCATACCCGTCTCTTTTGTGCTTTTGATATCCGAGGTGGTTGATTCTCAAGTACCAAGTTTGAAATGTTAACAGCAACAGAATCTATCTGAAGGAAACAAAAAGCATTAACAAGTCAATGAAAAATACTTTTTAAATTATTAAAAATCATAAATATATCTAATCCCACACTTCAAATTTGAACAGCCATAGACACTGTATTAGGTAATATGGTTTTGTCTCCTGTCTCTATTTTTATGGAAAAATTTGACAAGTTCCCAAGAAGTTTCCTTACAACCCTTCAAAGATCATGCTCATCCTTGCATGCCTGCCTTCTTTCTTAGAATGCCTACTCCAATAATCTAAATGCAGTACTGTACTTCCTGTTAGTGCCAACTCATTCAGCACTCTACTCTTCTTTTCTCTGACTACTGATAGTATATATAAGACAAATGTCCTGTGCTGGCTCAGTTCATTATTTACATGCATAACCTCAGTGTTGCAGAAGAAGCCCTTTTCCATCTTAATTAGCCAGAACTTGATGAGTACTAATCCTTGATCCTAGTATTAAGTTGAGCTTATCCTACCCTACCCTTTTCCATCTACAAACTGATAACTGCAAGAAGGAAATATATTTAATTTATAATATCATTTGATATTATAAGCAATCCTAATACTCAAATGGCTAGCATGTGTTTGCTAAAGTAAAATGAAGATGCTAGACTTTTAACTATAAAGATGAGTAGTTAATATTACTGCATCTCTAAGTTAAGCTAGTTTTTAGTATAATACATATATAGAACAACTCAAGGCCTTTAATACAGAGACAGAAGTCTCCAAAGGCTATATCACAAATGATCAAAATATTAAAATTAGATAGAGACTTCAAAAAATGGTTATCAGCTTTAGTGAAATTAGGAATCTTGTGATTCTTCAGAGGAATCTGCTAAAATTTACAAACAACTATATTGACAATAGGCAAGATAACAGAGATGCAGCTGAAAAACAAAAAAGCAATGGCATGAGTTTTGGTAGTATTCAAAAAAGAAAATCAATTTAAGTTAATGAAAAAGATAAACAGTTCAAAGTAGAATGGGAGTTTGTGTTTTAACAGCAGGACTCCACGTAGCTTATGAACCAAACATTTTTATCCTTGGAAATCTCGGAAAGAAACCTCAAAACTGAAAGGTCTGCGAAAGCAAACAGAACTATCTCACTAATAGAAAAGATGGGAAGACAATTAGGAACACCACAACTGTCACGACGCAATTTAACACCTGGAGTATCATGCCTTGTTACCTAGAGATGAAGTATATTAAGGGCAAAGAAAGTTGGGAAATTTAGACTATATTTAATGTAAAGACCATTGTAAATTAGCAAAGACAAGCTGTATTTGTCAAAAGCAAACCAAAAATGAACCATAAAATTTATGTGTGGCAGATAAGATTTTGCACAGACATAAGAACTTTCTATCATAGATGGAGTGAGGTTGTGGAGTCTATATGCCCCTTTACATCCAAAACCTATACAATAAATACCACACTATACAAAGCTATGACAGAATTCAGTATTCACTTCCTGGAGTGAGACAGTTCTCATTTGGAATTCTGGCTTTGGCAATTAACAGCCATTATGACTTCTGGACAAAGTTCTTAATCTCTTTAAGCCTGTTTTCCACTTGAAAAATGGGATTATTTACACTTATCCCATAGGTAATACCTCACATTATGTTACTGAGGTTAAATGAGATAATACATATAAAACAAAGTGCTTGGCACATATAGATTAGTTCCAATGATAAAATAAATATTAGTTAAAATGATGAAAGGATGTTCCAACTTACCCAAGAAACATCAGTAAAATTTCATTCATTAAAACTTGTTCATAAAGCACTTTTATAATTTAAAAATGACTTCACGTTCATTTTCTTGATTCTTACAAAAACCTGTGCTTAGACAGCAGAAATATTTGTATTGTATTATATGTGTGGGAAAATTTGAGCTCAGAAAGATTAAGTAACATTGCTCAGGCAACAATCCCACTCAGTTGCAATTCTGGGATCAGATGTATGGTCTTCCAACTTTCATTTGGTGCAACTTCATCTTCTAGACAAGTAAATAGGTAAAAGAAGTACAGCACTTTCTTGGTTCATCTCCCTTATAAAAACACACTGCCCTGTGAACCTGGTCACAAAAATCTTAATGAGAAGTGATGCATGAGCATAACTAAGTGATTTCATTTCCCTACCAACTTTATGATTTTAGATAATAAGCAGTTTAACAGAAGTAGACAGCTGTTTTCAAATGGTATAGGCAACGACAAACATTTCACATACCTTATTCTCCTTAATAGTCAGCTTCAATTGCTCCAGTTCCTCTCTATGCTTCTGTTCCATTTCTTTCTCCAACTTAGCCACATCTTCAGTGAGTTGCTTTCTCCTCTTCTTGTCATTCTTGGGAACAGCATTCTTCATACCCTGAATTTTGGCTGAAAAGCCATCAAAATCATTTAAGTCAGACATGCAAGAGTAAAAAGGGATGAAAAACAGGAACCAATAAGGGGATGGTAAGGAGAGAAGGGTAGAGAAAAAGTAATTATGGAAGCAAGAGTGGTCACATAACAGACAGCTATAAAGAGAGAAGCGGCCTGATGAAGCTGAGACACACACACACACACAAACTTCATTAACATAATCTTAACTATGTTTCGGTTGTTCCGTGGGATAAGAGAAGGAAAAGAACCTGACTGTAGCAAGTTTTAAATCTTTCAGGTATCCTTTCTGGGCTACCTAAATTGAGGCGAGGCCATTCAAAACACAACCATTAGGGCCAATCGGTAACTGGCGCAGGTATAGAAAAGGAAGGCACAGAGAGTTTGGGAGGGGACCAGTCTGGGTCCAAGATCTCGGTTTCAAGTTATTTTCAGACACTGGCACCAAGGCGGCGGCGCAGGGTAGGGGGCAAGCGGCAGGCTTCAGAAGGGGAAGCCTCTGAAGGCTGGGGGATTAAAGAGCCGCCAGGGCGGGGAAGGCGGGAGAGAAGAGGCCACTTGCTACTAGGGAAAGTCTAGGGTGATAGATTCCCCAGCACCGACCCGCCACGCGCCCTTCCCCGGGTAGGGGCGGCTTCCAGATTCCCACTTCCTTTCCCCTCACCCTGCAACTCCTTCTTCTCTCTGCGATGCCTTCTCACCAGCTGCTCTTTCTCATCAAGCTCTTCGGTCAAGACCGCCTCCATAACGACCAGGTACCCCAGCACACGCGCTGGAAGAAACCTGCACCACCGGCTAGTAGGCACCTTCCACCCCTCAACCCTCACCCGGGGCTCCATTGGCTACTGCTGAGACCCAGCCCCGCCTTCAAGGCGGCATCGAATCTAAGCCGAGCCACTGCGAACAGGAGAATGTCGAATGGGGTGCTGCGCGTGCGCACTACCGTGACCCCGCCGCGGTGGGCGGGGCGGCAGGGGCTGAACCAGACTGCGAACGGTGAAGCGAAGTTTGCAGCCTCAGATTTGACTAGAGCGCTAGTGCCCCTTCTGCCATAAAGCTACGCGCCAGGCTCTTAGCCGTGACAGTGAGGCGCGTTAGAGATGACGTAACAGGAATCGTTTTCAACGTCTATTTTATGCCATGCTTCAGAAGACCTCCTTGAATCTTTGACTTTGGTCCCTGTTTCTAAGAAAAGTAACTGAAAAGGTAAGAAAGAAAAATAAAGCGTTTTAATAAAGCCGTCGATAATTATCAGTGGGAATCTTTGGGCTGTTTTGGGCCGTGTAGAATTAAATTCTGTTTGTTTCCAAGGTCTAATACCACCCCTCAGAAGAAAGGAACAGCGCTAAGTAATCGAAAAAATGCCTCCTCTTGAAACAGATATAAATTTGGAAATAGAAGATATAGGAAGGATTGAGAATCAGATACAGGAGCTTAAAAATCTATGCGCGATGATAAAGAGGGTAATGTCAAACCGCTTGGAAAGTACCAGGAAGTTGAGAGAGTTAACAGAAGGGCGCAGGATGAATTGGCCACAAAAGCGAATTACTGAAGTAAGTGTAAAACAAGACAGAGCTCGGGCTGAAGTATAGTGACGTGATCTCAGCTCACCACAATCTCCGCCTCCCAGGTTCAAGGGATTCTCCTGCCTCAGCCTCCTGAATAGTTGGGATTACAGGCACACGCTACTGCACCCAGTTAACTTTTGGTATTTTTAGTAGAGACGGGGTTTCACCATGTTGGCCAGGCTGCTCTTGAACTCCCAACTTCAGGTAATCCGCCCACCTTGGCCTCCCAAAGTGCTAGGATTACAGGCATGAGCCTCCACGCCCAGCCTTATATTTCTTTTTCTTGTTAACTCTGCAGCTTACCAGCTCTGGACAAGTTAAAGGACAGCTATAGTCTTACTACATAGAATCATTGTAAGGAATTGGTAGAGTGATCCTTATAAAGTGTTTGCATGGTACCTAGCACAGAAAAAGTGCCTGATGTTGTTAACTGTTATGGTTACAAAATATGTAAATGATTTTTATTGTTCAATTTTCTCTCTTCACATACACTAAATTGTTCTAATTCTTGCACCACAAAAATGACATGTGAATGACTTATGCATTCAGTGAGTCCACTCAACTAATTTAAGTACATGTTATGGTCTATGAAAGAAACTGGCAAGACAGTCATTATGACAGTCATTATTCCCCTTAAATATTCCCAAGTGTTAGTGGTCAGTTTCTCTCTGCTGAAAATGAAAAGTACCCCGTAGAATGGAGGAAACAGCCATCTTGAGGGCTAAATCTGCTCTAATATCATATTGGTTAACCTGTCACTACAGTGGTGCCACATATGTTTTTACTGGTTTTTTCTTAGCCCCCAAACATTTTAAAAATCAGATAATTTTATGCTAAAAGAAATTTAGGCTTCTAGCTTCTCTTGAAAACATGAACTCTGACAAACATTGGAATTACAGAATAGCAGAAGTAGAGGGCCCTTTATTTGGGCCATGTTTTCTGCAGGTTCCACGTCCTGCTGTTCTCTGTTGCCTCCTCATCACTGAGGCCAAATGTTAGTGGCTACATTTGCACAGTTGTTATTTTTTATAGTGAAGTTAAAAGTGAACTGTTTTTATATTCATGTTTCTACCAAAGGTAAGAAAACACAAGCCAAGAAGACATAGGTTTCAAGAAAAATAGGAGAAAGCATAATTCTTTATAGAGTGAATAATATTCTTTGTATCTAAGAATGAAAAAAATGTGTGTTAAAAATACAACTTAAGATGCCATTATGAATAGACTCCAAGACACTGTTTACTAACATCTTTTCAGTTTTAGGAAGGAGGCAGGTTTTTCTTGCATCTCACCGACTGGTGAGCACTTTATGGTATTTCAAGTATAGATAAACACGAGGAGTTTTACACATATAAGAGATAGCAGAAACTCTATCCTCTATCCTTTACCTCTTATAAAACATGAGAACTAATACTCCTCATGTTTATCTATCTTACAAATATAAGACATACGCAATAGAGAAACATGAGGAATATTACAAATAGAGATGGCAGGAACTATTTAATATTAAAAGATATCAAATATGCATACTAAGTGTAACAAATGTAATAGACATTGCATTTTACAAATATAAGAGATATGCAATAGATAAACAGGAGTATTATAAATATGAGATAGCAGGAACTATTTTAATATTAAGAGATATCAAATATGCACACTAAGTGTAATAAATGCAATAATTGTTTTCCTTCTTATACGATATTTACTTAATCCGGAGGCAGAAATACATGTTGCATCTCTTTCTGCTTCATCAAAATGTTAACCAAGTAATTAGGATCTCTGAGAGTCACAATAAGAATTGCAGCCTCATGTTTAGATTTTTTTAAATTTAGATTTTAAATTACTACTACTTTCCACTGATACTTAGTGAGGAACTGCTATGATCCAGGTACTGTGATAAACACTGGCCAAATGTTGGAGAGCTAAAAAGGTATACTCCGATTATAAAGACATTATTTACTTGTAACAAACAAGTAAATAAATATATTAGTCAATATGTAGGTAAACAAAAAAGTAGACAAGCACACATTATATTAAGTACTATGTAGGAAACCAATAGAGTACTGTAACAGAATAATGAGGTATATGGGATGGAGATGGGAATCTGTTCAGGGATGATCCACCTGAGAATGTAACATGTAGGCAGAGATCTTAATGAATTGTGAAGAATCAACCTTTCCGAGTACATGGAGTAGGCACCTCCAAGAGAAAAGCACATTCTTGGCTATTTGCTTATTGACATCATCTTGAACAAGGGTTAGCAATCTCCTACCTGTACCACAGACGCTATGTGCCACGTCCATGCTACATTTGCCACCAAAAGATTCAGTGTGATGCATGATTTGAGGCAGATATAGGTAGGTTCCTCATCTTGATACCCTGTGGAAAGTAAAATCAGTGACAAATAAAAGCAGATAATCATCTCAGAGTCTGCTAAAGATGATAGTTGCTTGTCAGTACATCAGTATCCGCCCTAGAAAAAAAAAAAACACAGAAGAGGTGGGATTTATCTTCAGTGTCCTCTCACTTCCCCTTCCAAGTCCCTGTCCTGCCTTCTGATGCTCTTTCCCACAAGTTGCAGGCAAATAAATCATGTATATTACTCTTTTACCCAGTTTCTCCTTGTCCTTATATGAAGTAGATTCCAGACCTCACAACTGTATATGCCTATCTTTCTACTGCAATCCCTCAAAAAAGGGGGGAAGAATTAAAGAATGAACAAGAGAAAAAGAAAGAAGGAAGAGAGGAAGAGAGGAAAGAAGGGAAAGACGGTTCTGAAGATCCCAGTCTGGGTCTGAAAAAAGTCATTTATTAAAATTCTTCAAGACAGAATGAACAACCATAGCTAATAATATACCTTAAGCTTTTCTAGAATCTTTCTATTTAAAAAAATTGATTGTTACTAGATATATTTTAATCTCATAAAATTTCAGGAATTTATTTAAATGAAGAACTTCACAAAGGGTAAGAAGAATTATATACTGGAGTGGTAGGTTTCTCGTCTCACCTGCCATTCCATCTTTTCTAAGACAGAAGCAGGAATATTAACTGATCACTTTTAAAAGTTTGATGATGGACAATAAATTTTAAAAAATAAACAACCCTGATAACCTATTCTGTGTTGGGTGTACTTTGGGCCAAATGAAAATGCTATTAGTTGGATTTGTTTGTTCATTTGCTTTCTTTAGAAAATAAATTTAGTGTCACCTTTCCATATGTAGGGTTTTCCCTACAGTCCATTCCAATTTAAAAAGTTCTCTGCTAGTGCACCTGGGATTGCAATTACAGATACTTCCTTGTTTTGTGGCTGTTAAAGCAGTTAGTATTTACTAGAAAATAAATATAGAGCAAAAGGGAAAAAGGAAATATGATTATGGAGGAACCTGAGAATTTAGAAATCTGTAAGTGATGAGGCAGAATGAATCATAACAGAATTTACTACACAAGGAGGAGCAAGAGCAAATAAGAAATAATAAGGAATTGCTGTTGAAAATCAACGCCATCATTTGTTGTGGTAAAATTACTTACTTTCTGCCCCAACCAGTTACAGTGGTAAGGACAATATTCTGGCTAATATAATTTTCTTGGTAAGACTGTTATTGTTTATATAGAAATTGATGTAACACCCTTGATTCATTGTGTTAAAATAAAATCTCAGGACCACAATTCACTATGCCAACAGGAAAAAATTAAGGTGAACGTTGAGTCATGCAAGAAACTGCCTTGCTTTTGTTCCTAAGCTAATAGCTACAGATAAAAGATCAAGTATCTCCATAGTTACACACTCTATGTTCACATTATGTAACGTGCCAATTTATTATATACAGTGAGAAGCATACATAATTGACTATCCCTCACCTGCTCCTTTTCTCTTGCAACATGTGGAGTCAGTAATGTGACCATACCCATTCTCTTTCCCCTCTACTCTGCTTTCCCCCTTTAAGTACTGAAGCCCTCAAAATCATCTTTCTAAAAATGTGTGAACCATAGATTATTCCTGTGGATTTGTGTTTCTATCTCCAGGCACATCCTTAACCATGACAAAATAAAATTCTAAATTGATTGAGACCTGTCTCAGATGCGTTTTGGTTTACACTATCAAGGTTTGGAAGCGTTAAGACATGTCATTAAGGTATTTTATTTCTTTCTAGCATTTTGATTATAGTGAAATTAGGTAATTAGTGGTGCCTGTTTCGAGTAACATGGTAAGTAGAATTAAGAACGGAAAGCACTGGGAAATGGAAAACAAAAACACATCAAAGATTTCCACCTTTACTTTCTTAGTTTTTTTTAAAGAAAAATTTATTTTCTAAACACGAGCTACAAATTACAATATTTAATTTGCTTTTTCAGCACAAGTTATAAATTATCAAATAGAAAATAAACAGTGAAAAGATTATATCATTTTTAACAGTGTTAAAGTTTTAGTTATACTCATTTGACTGGTTAGTACTGCTCTTATTTACTTATTCTTCAGACACACTCTTTTTTTTTTTTTTTAAATATATATACTTTTTATTGCATTTTAGGTTTGGGGGTACATGTGAAGAACATGCAAGATTGTTACATAGGTACACACATGGCAGTGTGATTTGCTGCCTTCCTCCCCATCATCTGTATCTGTTATTTCTCCCCATGCTATCCCTCCCCAA
>PVKV010025524.1:16797-29616 GCA_004027835.1 Alouatta palliata | reverse complement strand
GGTGAAACCCCGTCTCTACTAAAAATATAAAAATTAGCTGGGCATGGTGGCACGTGCCTGTGGTCCCAGCTACTCGGGAGGCTGAGGCAGGAGAATTGCTTGAACCCAGGAGGCGGAGGTTGCGGTGAGCCGAGATCGCGCCATTGCACTCCAGCCTGGGTAACAAGAGCGAAACTCCGTCTCAAAAAAAAAAAAAAAAGAAATAATAGTGAATATTCTTAATATTCTTAAAGGCATATATGTAAAGCCCTGCCTTATTCTCAGCATGTAGAGATTTTAAAAATATTTAGAAAAGCAAACAAAATAAAACTAAATGATTTATGATTCCTGTAATTTTTAACCGCTTTTGTTTTGAGTTCCCTAATGTGCAATAATGCACTGGGAGAAAGTGGTTGGATGTAAAAACAGCAGGAGAAAAATAATAGTGATAATGTAGTCTAGATTTCTGTTGTTCTAAGAATTTTGAAATTATCTTTATATATATTTTTTCTTTTTCTTTTTCTTTTTTTAAAGACGGGGTTTCACCATGTTGGTCAGGCTGGTCTTGAACTCCCGACCTCAGGTGATCCACCCGCCTTGGCCTCCAAAGTGCTTGGATTACAGGCGTGAGCCACCACGCCCGGCCGCTATATATATTTTTTCAATGTACTAAATAATAGATCTGTATTTTTAAGAGTTTTAAAACTTCCTGAAATGTTTAATTTACTCAACATTTCCTTCCAGCCTTTGTGGTATCGGAATTCCTGGCAATATTTTCTTCTCTTCTATCTGCAGAAGTCTACAAAAATAATGTTGGTATAGGGAAATTATTTCATCCGATATTCTTTTACTCCATAAAGAGTCCAAGTGAATTATACTAGCAATGATTATTTTGGATCATGTTCTTCACAAAAATTCTAACAGACCCATTCTTTACCTCAGGTAATATAAATTATTTATGTCAGAGGAAGGGCCTGCAGTTTTACGATTTTTATTTATTAGCGCTAGCTGTTTGGTTTGAATTTTCTTTATTGCCACATTAATTTTAAGTAAATAAAGTTGTCTTCAATTTTTGTTTTTCTTGGAAGCAAAGACTTTAACTGCATTAAGATGATCAAAGTCATCCGTGTGGGTAATAGAAACATTATTTCTCTTGTTGCTGTTCTCTTTATTTAGCATCTCTCCTATTTTCAGTTTATGACTTTTTTTAGAATGCTTTTGTCTTAAGCTAAAAAAATTGCACCCCCCACCCCCACTGAAAGATATCCACATGATAATCCCTGGAACTTGTGCATGTTACATAATATAGTTTTTGTTGTTGTTTTTTTTTAAGTGTCTTTGCAGATGTGATATCTTGAGATAAGAGATTATCCTGGACTATTAGGGTAGGTCCTAAATATACAATCTCATGTGTCTTCATAAAAGGGAGGCAGAGAGATTTTACACACAGACAGAGGTGATGTGAAGGCAGAACGGACAGAGATTTGAAGGTGCTGTTGAAGGTGGTGGTCTTTAAGATAGGAGTGATGCAGCCACAAGCCAAGGAATGCTGGCAGTCACCAGAAGAGGCAAGCAAGATTCTCCCCTATAGCTTCCGGATCCAGATGACCCCGCTGTCCTTGATTTTGGCCCAATAATATTCATTTTGGACTTCTGGCCTCCGAAAATGTGAAAGAATAAATTTATGTTATTTTAAGACATGTTTGTAGTAACTTGTTACAGCAGCCACAGAAAAAGAGTACAGCAGATTTTAGGTAGTCACTCAAAATCAACATTAATTGAAAACCACAATGTGCCAGACATTTCAAATGTTGGAAAAGCACTAAGTAAAAACACAAGTTAAAACACAGTCTCAGGACAGAATAGTTTTTTTCACTTAAGAGGATCACAGTGAGATAAAATATTAGCTTTCTGAATAAGAACACACTCTCTTTTTTGATTCACTTCTGATTTTTCTAGAGATACACTTGAGAAGTTGATTTTTGTTCTTTGGGACATATTTTGCTCAAAGTCTCAAAGACTTTTGTGTGTTTATTTTCCAATTGCCTTCATAGCAGAACGTTTGTTAACAGTGTTAATAAATTATTTGTTCCGTTTACAGGCTGTATGTAGTTCTGTATGAGCAACACGACTCCAATGATTTTATTTGAATCTTTTGTTAAATTTGTCTGTGGGAAAATTTTATACTCACCTCTGATTTTGAAGCTTTAATTATAGATGCTTTTTTTAAGGTCAATGATATTACAAATCCAGGGCAAAATAACACTATTTCTTGTGGATACAGTTATTTCCTTCTGTCTTCTGAATGCTTTGCCTCATTTATTTCTACTGTTATCAGTGATGACTAGTCTGGTGAATTATTTGACTTCCGTATTTTAGATACTTTCCTTTGATATCTCGCTTTCCATTCAGCTTTTTTTTCCTTTTTTTTTTTAACCCCACCCCCCTCCATTCAGCTTTTAAAGGATTTTCACGTGACTCTTTCATTCTTGGTTTATCATTTGTATCTGGGCTTAAGATATTCATGTTCACATATTGTAAGGGTCTTAGCTTTACTGCTTAAATCTCTTCACTCAGAATTCAGATATGTCTCCATGTGTGAAATCACCAGCTACAGCCCACCATGGGTTGGAGCATATGAAAACCAGATATGAATACTTTTGAGAAGGAATTTATTTTGGAATAGTCAGGGATTCTTTTAGTTCCAAATAACAGAAAACTTAGTTAACTGTGGCTTAATCTAGAAAAAAGTCTAATTATCTCTCATCATAAGAAGTCTGGGGCCAAGTGCGGTGCCTCATGCCTGTAATCCCAGTTCTCTGGGAGGCTGAGGCAAGCAGATTGCTTGAGCCCTTGAATTTGAGACCAGCCTGGGCAGCATAGTTAGACCCTGTCTCTATAGAAAATATAAAAATTAGCTGGTTGTGATGGTGCATGCCTGTAGTCCCAGCTACTCAGGAGGCTGAGGCAGGAGAGTCACTTGGGCCTGGAAGGCCAAGCTGCAGTGAGCTGTGATTACACCACTGCACTCCAGCCTGGGCAACAGAGTGAGACCCTGTCCCAAAAAAAAAAAAAAAAAAAGAAAGAAAGAAAAGTCTGGAGGTAGAGACTCTCAACATGGCAATCAATGATGCTCTCAAGAAACTAAGCTCTGCCTTTCTTTTCATTCCACCATCTCTACTGTGTGGACTCAAGCTGACTGCCACAGCTTCAACTATCACAATAACATTGAAAAGCAAGAAATGGAGAGAGGGGAAAAGAGTAGAAGATTTTCTCTTAAGCAGTTATTTTCTTTTATCAATGAAGAAAAAGTTTTGCAGAAGCCCTCGGCAGGCTTCCCCTGATACAGCCTTGTCCAGGCCTGGATCACGAGTTCCTTCTGCGGTTTCAACCGCATTCTCCTGGGAGGAATGTAATAGAAGGGACTGACTTGAATAACAGCAGTGCATCTTCAGAACAGGACACTGCTGCCACCAGGTTGGAATATTTGTTGGCAAATAAGAAGGGGAAAATGGCTTTTGGGTAGACAGTAAGACTGCTGTCACAAACGGCCTGAATACAAGATGTTCATGGGAGAGGGAAAGACAGGGCCCAGGAGAGCAGGAAGTTCGCCCTTGCCATCATTCACTGCCTGCCGCCCGTCTGCCCTCCTGCACCTTACCTGGCTGGGGTTTTCTTTTCTTTTTTCTTTTCTGTCTCTTCACTTTTTCCTAAAATCATCTTTCAAGTTGCCATTGCACCATGCGAACATCTTCAGTGAGTCCCACTCAGTGATAAGTTCTTAGTACGGAACTCAAAACTCCACTTTCTCTCCAAAGGGTTCCTCGCCTCTCAAAATCCCTTTTCAAATTTACCTCCAAGTTAAGCTGGTCTATTTATGTCTTTAATTATGCATTGCTATCCCCATGCTCCTGCCCAGGTTTCCTTTCCTCTCCCTCTTTTCTAATACATTCTCAGGAACCAGCTTACCTATCTCTTCCCGAGCAAACCTTCATTGATCCAGACAGACCACAACAATCGATCCTTCTCTAATCTCCTGCAAATATTTGTAGTTGATATCATTCGCTTGCCAGCTATCTTCGGACCAACCCCAATCTGGCAAATTATGCTCAGATCTCGACTCACTGCAACCTATGTGCCCCAGGTTAAAGAGATCCTCCCGACTCAGCCTCCTGGTCTCCTGAGTAGCTGGGATTACAGGCTGCACCACCACACCCAGCTAATTTTTTTTTTTTTTTGAGATGAAGTCTTGCTCTGTCACCCAGGCTGGAGTACAATGGCACGATCTCAGCTCACTGCAACCTCATTCTCCCTGGTTCAAGCGATTCTCCTGCCTCAGCCTCCTGAGTAGCTGGGAATACAGGCACGCACCACCATGCCCAGCTAATTTTTGTATTTTTAGTAGAGGTGGGATTTCACCATGGTGGACAGGCTGATCTCATACTCCTAACCTCAAGTGATGCGCCCGCCTTGGCCTCTCAAAGTGCTGGGATTGCAGGCGTGAGCCACCGTGCCCTGTCCACATGACTACTCTTAATAGCTAGGGTACTGGGATACACAGGGATCAACAATGCCACCGTTTGAGAGAGGAGCAGATGTCTTTGGTGATCACCTTGGCTTTCTGTCCCATACTGACCTCCCCTCATTTTAGGACTTACTTTGTAGGTACAGTGCAGTGACTGAGATGGACAGGCCATAAGAAGAAAAATGTTTCACTGTGGCTGCTAAAATTTGTACAGAAGCAAAATCTCTTCTCTCTTCACACTTGTAGAAAAACTATTCAGCTACGTGCTCATCATTTATGTTTATTTCTCATCATGGCTGTTCTGAATATTTATTTTAACTTGATTTTTTTCCTGAGCAGACTTGGTTTACTGTGTGGGGGTCACATGCTAAGTGATTTGCCCTAGACCCCTTGATTCTAGAACTGGCTCAGGTACGGCAACTCCTTATTTTATTTTCCAAAAGATAATTTTATTTGCACTTCAGAATACCATAGAAACAGATGGGAGTTAAGGTAATTATATTCAGGTAGAAGAAAAGAGGAAGGAAACCGAATGAAATAGAACCAAACTTCATGGCACATACTTGGTCCCAGATGTCTTTTATTTGCTTTTTAGTGCATCCAGCAAAGTTATGAGTTTGTTATTACAAGACCCAGCTGCCACTTACCATAGAAGGCTGCCTCCAAATCTAATAGAAGGAATTTGGTACTGTTTATGGCCTAGTCTAGGCGTCTCCATGAATAATTTTGTATTTTAACTACATTATGGGCTATCCAAGCCTTTGCAAATAGTGTAGACAACAAATCACATCCGTAATACAGTCTTTAAAGGAAACTGTACTACAAGATCCAACATATATATGCATCTGGGTATCAAGCCTATGAACACACTGAGAGAATCCCCACCACAGCATGTGCCAATGGGGTGAACATTGCATTACATTTTGTCCTCCAGTATCCTGTGGGTGTCCCTGACTGCTTGGGGTGTTCAGAAAGTAGTCTTATAATTTAGGTAGTACAAATACTGCCTAGTTTATGCGTTATATGACGACAAATGTTAGAATATGAAAAGAATATGGAAAGAACAACTAAAACAAGGTGGCCAAGTGTGGTGCGCTAATGCTGTTTAATGCAAACTGATTATAATTCTATTTTTTAAATAAATCATAGATTTAATAGTTATCAAGTCTTCACATATTTTAGATGATTTTAATTATGTGATTATTTTAATGGTCTATTTTGTTTTCTGGATGATCGATCTTTTGTGTGTTTCAAATACAGCATTATAAATATAAAGTAACTTCACCCACATCCACATCCAGGAAGGTGGCCACATCATTTTCCTGTGGTGATTCTGGCTGTGAGTTCAAGTTCTGAACCAGTCCTGTGATTTCAGTCTTAATATTTCGTCCTTCTGTTCTGCGTCTTTCTGAAGACTGATATTGCTCATTTCCCCCAATTGCTTATAAAGTAATTTGCATAATGACTGTGTATCATTTAGTATAGAATTATTTGCTTTGTTGCTTTTCTTTAGCAACTCAGACTCAATACTGACTCTAAAACAACCATGCCTGTACATGGCATTAAGATACATGGACATTTGTCTAACAATTTGATTAATTTGACTCATGTAGACATTCACCTTTGATAATTAAAGACAATTACGTTTGAGGTTCAAGGTAGCTTTTGGCTTGCTGGCAGTTGACTGGCTAATTGCTCATGAAACATATTTCCCATCCTCCTGGACTCACAGTTGAACAGAATTTCTCAGCCGTCTTTACTGTGGAACTGTGACTCTGTTTTGACTAATGGGATATGGAGAGAAGTGGTATATTCTCTTCCAGACCTGGTGTATAAAAACCACCTGTGTAATCCTAAGCTCTCTCTTCCTTTGGCTCCAGGTGACGCTGCCACCCAGGGATGTCTCAAATGCCATATATGGAAGATGGAAGAGTCACAAGATGCAAGGAGCCTGAGCTTCCAAATGAGCACATCCTCCTTTCCAGCTCAACACCACCAACTGATCCTTATGTGAACAATAAACAAAAGTCTGTTGTATTACGCTACCAAGAGCTGAAGGAAATATCTGCAAGCTTCACTTTAACAAATACTGTTCACCATAGGTATTAGTTTTATTTTATCTCTGAATTGTTACTTTAGGTCACTGGTTGTCAATCAAGAGTAATTTTGGGCCAGGTATGGTGGGTCACATCTGTAATCCCAGCACTTTGGGAGGTCAAGGTGGGCGGATCACCTGACATCAGTGGTTTGAGAATAGCCTTGCTAACACGGTAAAACCCCGTCTCTACTCAAAATACAAAATTAGCCAGGCATGGTGGCGCATGCCTCTAATCCCAGCTACTCAGGAGGCTGAGGCAGAAGAATCGCTTGAACCTGGAAGGTGGAGGTTACAGTGAGCCTAGATCATGCCATTGCACTCCAGCTTGGGCAGCAAGAGTGAAACTTCATCTCAAAAAAAAAAAAACACAAGGGTAATTTTGCTATTTTCCCAGAGGACATTTGGCAATATCTGGAGATTTTTGATTATCACAACTGGGGAGGGGGTGGATTGGGGTAGAGGTCCTAGATGCTGCTAAAACCCTACAATGCATGGAAAGCCTCCCCATGCATCATTTAGTCCAGATGTCAGTGGGGCTAAAGTTGAGAGACTCTGCTTTAGCTATATCTATTTGGCAAAAATACATGTAATTAAATATTTGGTGGTCAGGTGTGATGGCTCAGGCTTGTAATCCCAGCACATTGAGAGGCTGAGGCAGGTGGATCACTTGAGGTCAGGAGTTTGAAACCAGCCTTGCCAACATGGTGAAACCCCATCTTTACTAAAAATACAAAAATTAGTCGGGCGTGGTGGCCCACACTTGTAATCCCAGCTACTTGGGAGGCTGAGGCATCGACTGAACCCAGGAGGTAGAGGTTGCAGTGAACAGAGATTGTATCACTGCACACCAGCCTGGGTGACAGAGGAAGACACTGTCTCAAAAATAAATAAATAAATAAATAAATATTTGGTTACCTTCATTATGTACCTTAATTAGTAATCCTCCAATCTTGTCTACTTAGTCTAGGTTCTTGTTGTGGTGGTGGTGTGATGCCAGTAGCTTAGGTTACCAGTTGTCATTTATGCAAAGCTGAGTGATCCCTAGATTTTTCTTTCTATTTCCATATCCATCCTTGCTTGTCTCTCCTTTCGCCATACTATTTTCTACACCATAGATTTATTGCTGTATCTCCAGAAATCCTCACAATATCTGACATAAAGTAGATATTTAATAAATGTTACTGCATCAGATTGAACTAATATAAATGAAAACATGGAGAAAAAAATGAATGAACCATTCCCTCACCCTCATCTTCCTCTCCCTTGGCTTCGATGTCATGACACTGATCAGCTTCTTCTCCCCCCATGATGTCTTCTCCAAAGTCTTCGCCTCTTCCCTCTAAATGCGCTTCCTCCACAAGTCAGATATTTTGTCTTCTTCCTCTCACACCTTCTGATAAGTCAATCTTATGACTTCAACCATCACATCTACTCAAAGAACCCACAGATTTCATCAGGGGTCTGAATTTTCTCCTGAGAGTCAAGGTCAAAACTATGCCTACCTGTGTCCACTGTGTATTCCACCAACAATTCAGTTGGTCTAAAGTTAGATAGTATCACTCCCCACAGAAACACTGTAGCTCCACACTCCTTGCCATGTTTCATTTTTCCATCGGTATTACAATCATTCTTCCTTGGTATCAACTGACACCTTCCCTCTCTCTCACAGACTGCTAAGGGTATTACAGGTGCTTGACAGTTTGTAAAAGCTTCTCTTTTTCATCTCTTGGCACTTTGTATAGGTTATTTTGTATAGCTTTAACTTCCCATTTTCTTGTCTGGATTTAAAAAACCCAGAGCAGCACCGATTAATAGGAGATAGTGTGAGTCATATATGTAACTATAAACTTTCCTTTTTTTTTTTTTTTTTTTTGAGACAGAGTCTTGCTCTGTTGCCCAGGCTAGAATGTGGAGCAGTAGTGCAATCTTGGCTCACTGCAACCTCCGCCTCCTGGGTTCAAGCAATTCTTCTGCCTCAGCCTCCTGAGTAGCAGGGACTACAGGCGTGTGCCAGTAGGGATGGGGTTTCACCATATTGGCCAGGATGGTCTTGAACTCCTGACTTTGTGATCTGCCTGCCTTGGCCTCCTGAAGTGCTGAATTACAGGCGTTAGCCACCGCACCCAGCCATATGTAACTATAAACTTCTTAGCAGCCAGATTAAAAATTGGAAAAAAAAACAGGTGAAAATAATTTTAATATTATAGTTTACTTTAACCCAATTTAATATGTCTGAAATATTATAATTTCATGTGCTAAAAATAAAAATGTATACTTAACATAAAAGTTAATAGTGTATTTTACATTTGTTGGATAATATCAAAACCTAGCACTTTTTGTTCTTATACCATATCTCACTTTGGACTAACCATTTCAAGTGCTCAGTACTCACAGTGGCCAGTGGCTACCCTGGTGGACAGCTCAGCTTTAGAGCCTTAAGGCTATCTTATGCTTGTTTGTGTTCATGATATTTTGTACAATGCGCAGCACAAAGATGTGTCTGGCCAAAGAAACTCACCTCGCTTTCATGGAATTGATTTCTCTTTATTGCAAAGTACTGCAGAACTTATGTTGTACACCATCTTAACTTATTTGCTATTTTCAATTGTTTTCTACTTTCTTGACATCATATGTGCCTTTCCCCCCAACACAATATATTGTGATTAGAGTCATTCATTATGTTTTCTAATCCCTTTTTCATACTATATTGCATGGTACCAAATTCGTAGAAGACATCATCTGGACGGAACGAGTAGATAAAATAATCACCAGATCAAACTTAAGTTGAAAAAAAGTTTATTTCCTGTTTTCATTACTAATGTAAGAGATTAACTATGCTCATATAATAGCATTTAGCCAGCTTTTCTCAATATTAAAGGATTTTTATTATGATGCTGTATTTAACTGTTTTAATTACTAATCAGTACATCCTTATTGTAGAAAAAATGCAAATAATTTAATATACATATACACAAAGTGAAAAAAGCAAGCAACAAAATGGTGTGAACTATATAAAGCTACTATTGCAAATATATAGACATAGAAAAAAGACAGGAAATCAAAGAACAAAATGTTAAACATTGGTTTCCTTGGACAGTATATACAATCACAGAAAAATTATTTTGCAGTTTTTTGTTTGTTTATTTGTTTTGAGACGAAGTCTCACTCTGTAGCCCAGGCTGGAGTGCAGTGGCGCGATCTCGGCTCACTGCAACCTCTGCCTCCTGGGTCCCAGTTCAAGCAATTCTCCTGTCTCAGCCTTCCGAGTAGCTGGGATTACAGGCATGCACCACATGCCCAGCTAATTTTTGTATTTTTAGTGGAGATGAGGTTTCACCATGTTAGCCAGGATGGCCTTGAACTCCTGACCTTGTGACCTGCCCACCTCGGCCTCCCAGAGTGCTGGTATTACAGGCATGAGCCACTGCACCAGGCCTCTTTTGCAGTTTTATGTTATTGTTTTTATTTTATTTTGGAGCAGAGTATTTTTCTGAAGATATGTTTCCTTAGTATTTTGAAAAAAACATACACAGACACATACACAGGTATACACATACATTTATCAGTATGCCTAGCCAAAGTCCTTCTGGAAAACTATAGATGTGTATTAGCATCTGTTACTTCCTTGTACCATAACAGTAGCCATCCTCCAAGTATTGATCCGTTCAGCTTAATAAACTAAGAAGAGAGCATGGAATGATGATGGGAATGGATTTACAAATTCCCTTTGGATTTGGATTTTATAAATCCATTCCTATCATCATTCCATACTTCTAGTTTATTAGGGTAGGTTTAATACCTTTTCTGGGCTCCCCTGTTTTGCATTTTCCATACATTGTATTTTTGGTTGCTGACCTCCTTGTTGGGCTGGGATTTACATTTCATGGATTATACACTCCCCTCTGGTCATTTTTCCCACTTCCCACAGACCCTTGCCCACCCCAAGTCTCCTTTTAGGGTGTTGTTACATATTACTCCTTCCCTTGGAGACTGTTTTACAACATGGATTACAGGATGGTCAAATAATAAATATACCTTAATAAGTTCTTATTGAAGATATCTGACATTCGGATACACATGCAGATAAAGCATATGTTTCAGATTTTAAACCTGATTTTACTTTTTATTAAGGAAAAGCTTTAGGAACAGTTTCTATATAAAGTTTACTTTTTCTCATGAAAAAGAGAAAAGTAAATTTTATACAGAAAAGTGCAGTGTCTACAGCAGCCATAGTAATCTTTTAAAAACATAAGTCACAATACTCTCCTGCTTAAAATTCTCTATAGCTTCCATTGAAACACTTTTCTGTGGCCTGCAAGTACCTACAAGTCTCTTTTCTTTATCCCCTAGGCTATATGCCCTTGAGCCTTCTTTCTGTTCCATGAACACTCTGGAGTCTCATTTCTGAACTATTCTGCTTGCCAAAACACATTTCTTCAACATCTTTACAAGCCTGTCTTCTTACCGTTCATGCCTCATCTCAAATGTGATCTCCCCAGACAGGACCATCTTCTCCCTCCTCCTCAGCCCTTTTCTGTTCTATTCAGAGCCTTTTCCCCGCATGAAGTTACTTTACCTGTTTGTTAATGTGCATTCTCTGTGTCCTCAAACTACAGTGTAAGCTTCACCAAGTGGGGAATTTTTCTTGCATCCTCATTGCCTAGAAATGTTCTAGGTATAGGCAGCAGATACATAGCAAATAAATTGTTTTGGGATTTAACAAAAATAAACTTGAGCAGTGCACAGTACTGCACCTTGTTTGCTCCTAAAAAGGCTACATGGTTTGATGTTCAGGAAACAAGAAGAACATTCTCCTTCTCTGAGAAGAGAGAGTCCTTCCTCCCAGTTCCTTCCATTTCTCTGTCTCCATTCTCAAACTCTTAGAGTCTTTTCAGCCACTACCAAAATGCCAGCGGCCTGATTTCACCCCCACCCTTCAACATTAAAGTTCCTGGAGAGATTCTCATTCGCTCCTGTAATGAAAAATCAGCCTAATCAATGAAACTTCATGTTGTCCTTTGACCTACAAAGGTGAAACTGGAGTGCATAAATAGGGCTTGTGCTTTCAGTGGAATTATCTCTTATCTGGCCAAGTTCTTATCATGCCTTCTTACCACACCCGTGCCCTAATCCGCAATCAGAATGTTCATCTGCAAGAGTGGGTAGTGTCTGTTTTAGAACTTAGGTCAGAATGGGAATTATGAGCGTGGCTTCATTAGCATTGTGACCTAATCAAATTTTCTAATTCATCCTAAAAATGTATTCAACCATAACTGCCTACACCTGCAACTGACTTAAAAATAAAGACAAATTCATCTTTCATAAGAACATGAAAATTTAGGGCTGCAGTGCAATTTAGATATAATTGCAGATAACAGATAAGACAACTAAAACCCAGGGTGTGGCTAAGGAACCTTCCAAAGGTCACTACGACAGGCAAAGGCAGAACCAACTTTAGACACCCAGTCCAGGGTTCTTTCCACTACCTCTAATAAAACTGGATGTTTATTAGTGATAAGCTTACCTATTTCTACAATATTAATATTTCTCTGTCACAATGCCTGCCACATAGAAAGTTATCAATAATATTGACAATAAGTAAATCAACAATTAGCATAATGTTTTGAGAAACATTTTTAAGTTTAGGGATTTGGCTTCAGTTTGGAATGGTGATTGTAACGTCTTGGTATTTTTCATTTATCTCTGTCTTTTGAAGATGTAAAACTCAAGCATAAGTATCACACAGAGTGGCTTCAACAGCATTAGTTTACATAGTTATCTGCCTCTCACAAGCTTCATTCCACGGTCACCTCTGCTTGGCGAACACACCCTGGGACATGAATCCATCTTGGTATTCACAACACAATGTATATAATTCCACTACTGATGTGAATAGTGCAGTAATGTTATTTTACCTATGTATTGGTACTTTTCTTTTCTTTTTTTTTTTTTTTTTTTGAGACGGAGTTTCGCTCTTGTTACCCAGGCTGGAGTGCAATGGCGCGATCTCGGCTCACTGCAACCTCTGCCTCCTGGGTTCAAGCAATTCTCCTGCCTCAGCCTCCCGAGTAGCTGGGACCACAGGCACGTGCCACCATGCCCAGCTAATTTTTGTATTTTTAGTAGAGACGGGGTTTCACCATGTTGACCAGGATGGTCTCGATCTCTTGACCTCGTGATCCACCCGCCTCGGCCTCCCAAAGTGCTGGGATTACAG
>PVKV010025524.1:0-16697 GCA_004027835.1 Alouatta palliata | reverse complement strand
ACGCCCGGCGGTACTTATTTTTAAAAGGAAAATAAATTAAGGTGAAATTTCTGGATTTAATTATCAACCCATAGTCTTCAGGTAGAAATACTTTCAAAATATATGATAAGTACTGGAATAATAAAAATGAAGATTTGACATTATATCTGAAAAATATAATTTTCAGATGTAATGTTTTTCATCCAACGATTGCATGAAGTCCTCTCTTCAAGTAATCATAGTATTTGAAAATTTACATGGTAAATTCACAGCATGAGAGAAAATTTTAATTCAACATTGTAAGTCAGATGCAATAGAAAGTAGAGAATAAACTAAAGAAGGCTTTCTGAGGGCTGGGCACCATGGCTCACGTCTGTCATCCCAGCACTTTGGGAGGCTGAGTCAAGCACATCACTTGAGGTCAGGAGTACAAGACCAGGCTGTTCACCATGGTGAAACCCTGTCTCTACTAAATTAAAAATAATTAGCCAGGCATGGTGGCGCATGCCTGTAATCCCAGCTACTCGGGAGACTGAGGTGGAAGAATCGCTTGAATCCAGGAGGAGGAGATTATAGCAGGAGGTTGCAGTGAGCCGGATCATGCCACTGGACTCCAGCCTGAGCAACAAGAGCGAAACTCCACCTCAAAGTTAAAAAAAAAAAAAAAAAAAAAAAAAAAAAAACTTTCTGAAATTTCACCCTTTGAAGAGTAATTATAATGGCAACTGTACTTTTTTAATACAATAAAATGTCAAACTTTATCTGAGATGTTTTGAAACTCATGCTTTATATTTTGAGTAACACAATCAAGTCAAGCCAAGAAATAATCCCATAATCCATGGGCATGTTTTACCTTCACTTATAAGCCATGCGATGGAGGGCTCGACTATTAAGTTCTAATTGTAGTGACTGTTTATCCCTACTCTTACCTCACCGAGGGTATGTACCTTTGTCTAACTTGCCTTGATTTATCTTTGCTCTGAAGGAGGGCACAAAGCCTTGTACTTTCCCTCCTCGTGGGTTTAATTATCTTCATTTGTCCAGTTCAGAGTGTTCCCTTTCACTAGCTCTTTTTAACATTTCTTTTCGGCATTTCTCTGCTATATGCAGAACGTTATTGTTCCTCTGTGCTCTTGGGGAGGTCAACAGCATACTCTCTGCTTCATCAGCAAGCACTTCCACATTCAGCAGTTTTCTTAGCGTCAATCTATGAGATACTTCTGCAGGCAGTAGAGAAGCAATGCTACCAATCTCGCATGGTCATACACACAGTACTGCAGAGGCCTTGACTCTTGCCCATCAGTCATATTCACTAATCAGGTAACGATCAGAAGGATGGGCGATTTCTCACGCTGTTATGTACTCGGTGAACTGGTGCTCGCAGTGCCCGTCTTATGAACAATCTGTCTCCCTCCATACCTTTGCGAGATAAGAGTTTAGAAGCGGTTTTGTGGCACTATGCTGGCTGAGAGCCCAGGAGCAGTTGGGAGTCCACTGTCTCTAAAGTGTAATATTTTAGAGTTTCTACTGTGGGGAATGCTAGGTTTTATATTCATTGCCAACTTACCTTTCTTGGAACTTTCCTTTGCCTTTAAAGATGATGCTGTGAAACAAAAGTTACATGGAAATAAGTCACAGCAAATCTTGTGGCTGAAAACATTTAGAATTGGTCATTGAAATCCCATCAAGTACAGCACAAGTCCACAAGTTCCATGAGGCCATGGGTCTTTCTTTAAGCCATCCCACCCTAGTGGCTGCACATTCCTCTGATTCCTCTGAACTTAAAAATATTATGAGCCGGGTGCGGTGGCTCATGCCCATAATCCCAGCACTTTGGGAGGCTGAGGCGGGTGGATTGCCTGAAGTCAAGAGTTCGAGACCAGCCTGGTCAACATAGTGAAACCCCGTCTCTACTAAAAATACAAAAAATTAGCTAGGCATGGTGGCAGGAGCCCGTAATCCCAGCCACTAGAGAAGTTGAGGCAGAAGAATCGCCTGAACCTGGGAGGCGGAGGTTGCAATGATCTGAGATGGTGGCACCGCACTCCAAACCTCCAGCCTGGGCAGCAAGAGTGAAACTCCGTCTCAAAAAAAACTTACAATTTTTCTCTACCATTTATTTGATTACCCTATGACATTTCTCCAGTTGGCACTTTACATTATTTACCTCTCCTCTTCTCTTATGATATTTTTGATAAATGTGTGACTTATTTTCCC
This sequence comes from Alouatta palliata, assembly GCA_004027835.1. NCBI lineage: Eukaryota > Metazoa > Chordata > Mammalia > Primates > Atelidae > Alouatta > Alouatta palliata. Next base: position 14,501 of record PVKV010025524.1, on the reverse strand, counting down.
GTTAGGCACTTCTATTTCAGACACTTCTATATTCTTTGAAGCATCTTAAGCTGCCATTTTTGCAAAGTTATTTTTAAAATTAAATGATGGATGGGGCCCAGTGGTTCATGCCTGTAATCCCGGCATTTGGGAGACTGGAAGGATCTCTTGAACCCAAGAGTTCAAGACCAGCCTGGACAACATAATGAGATCCTATCTCTAATTTTCTTTTAAAATAAAGAAAAATAAAATTATTTTTAAAAATTAAAAGATGAATTTATTTCCATGTGAGCCAATGTAGATTCTTTAAAAATATGATCTCTGCTTTGGAGATGTTCTGTAAAAACTCAGACAGGGAGTAGGAGTTTCTTAGATTAGTCCGTTCTCAATGCATAGAAAGGAGAATAAGTTCTCTGTCTTCCTCTAATGGTCCCCATAACCCTACTCTAGAGAATCACTCGGGCTTCATGTAGGCATATGCTGGGCTGCTTTGTATCCACTTGATACATAGATAATGCAAATGTTAACACAGCATCACTGGGGTGTAATTGTTGACTTTATCCCTCTCCTGCCCTATTCCAGACTGGGTTCCCTTTGGTACTCCATCCCACATCCGTAAGTAAGCAGCTAAACTATGCAAAATTCCAGAACAGAGGAACATGCTATCTTAAGTAAATAAATAAATAAATCTACCAGGTATTCTCCTTCACATGGGTTGAGTTGAGAGAGAGCGGGTAGAATTTTAATTCATGATGCCATGCCCGCTGTGACGAATGGAGAATTTCCTCGTACTATTTAGGTTTCAGCTGCAATAACAGGTAGAAGCAGTGTAGCATGTTCTGGACCCCAACTTCTCATAGCATTTGTAGATTGCCCCCGGGGGTAACCTGAGTTCCGGTAGCAAGCCAAAAGAAAACACGGCCAGTGTGTGTAACAAATAAGCATTCTGGGGGACTCCGGGGCATATCAAGGGAAAGAAAATCTAGAGAGGAAGATGACCCGATCTTCCTGTTTATGTAGGCATGAGTGTCATACTTTGGATTGTTCTCAGGGGGCAGCTATTATGTGTCAAATCAAAGCTTAGACAGTCCAGCTACGTAGGGGAAGTTGCAGGTGTGTTTCTTATCTTTTTGTCTGCTAAGGTGTTTCTAGAGGTAAGAACAAAACAAACCAAATAGTTATAAGATAAAGACTTTAGGAAATTCTTCCCAATTTAACCTTCTCCTATGGATTCTACTAAACTTGATCTCCTGGCATTTTGCTGTGTTGTGGAGGGAGTTATTGTGATGAATATGTAATTCTTACTCTGCAACCTCTTATCTACTCACTGATTTTTATCTACTACTCCTACTATTCTAAATGTGAAAGCTAATTCAAATATGGATATATTATGTGCCAAGTACTACGCTACACATTGTTTAACTCATTAAATCCAGCTCACTTAAGAAGTCTTAAATCTAGCCCTCTCTGTTCATAAAGAACCACCATTAGAATGTGAAACATTTTCTGTAGGGACCATCCAGGGGTGTAGTTAGAAATAAATGGTGTTTGGGCCAGTCGCAGTGGCTCAAGCCTGTAATTCCAGCACTTTGGGAGGCCAAGGTGGGCAGATCACAAGGTCAGGCATTCAAGGCTAGCCTGGCCAACTTGGTGAAACCCCGTCTCTACTAAAAATACAAAAATAGTTGGGCATGGTGGCACATGCCTGTAATACCAGCTACTCAGGAGACTAGGCAGGAGAACTGCTTGAACCGGGACCAGGAGGCAGAGGTTGCAGTGAGTCAACACTGCATTCCAGCCTGGGCTACAGCCTGTGAAAGAAAGAAAGGAAGGAAAGAAGGAAAGAAGGAAGGAAGGAAGGAAGGAAGGAAGGAAGGAAGGAAGGAAGGAAGGAAAGAAGGAAGGAAGGAAGGAAAGAAGGAAGGAAGGAAGGGAGGGAGGGAGGGTGTTTATACAAAAGTCAACTTGATGTGGAGTTAAAATTACAGATTTCACATGATGAAACTGTATATGAAATGTCTTTTGCAAAAACCTTATTATTCTGACATGCAGACATGCTTACACTTAAATGCTGTGATTTACAGCCTGTTACACAAAGATAGTTGTAACCATATGTGAAGCTGTGTACATAAATTCTGTGAAGATATTTTCCTCTAAAGTGTACTTAAAGAAATGAGACTAAGAGGGAGCAGTGGTAGGAGGAGATGGCACGAATTTGAACAAAGCTGTCCATGCATGCAAATCTCAGGAGAATTCCAACAGTTTGTTATATCCAAGTAAATCTCTTTCCCGATTTACAGTCTCTTCTGCCTCATTACGAAAGAAATTTTCCCAACCACTTTGTAACCTAAAAAATAAATCCCATATTTCCTAATTATGATTTATACAACTATATTAAATATAGATAGTCCTATATTTCCAAAGTGAAAATGCCAACCATACCTTCTTTTTATCTATTTTTTTAAGAAATACCATTCTCAATGTTTCCATTGTACTCAAAGAATAGATTTCTATGTGAATAATCCCAAGAGCATGAGAACTGAAAGCATAATAATTTTAAAAAGCCACCACTGGAATGTATAAATATACTAATGTTTAGGAACTATTAGGTTCTAGTTCCTTGTGAGTTTTGTTTTTAGAAGAAATACTTTTTCAGTGGGTGTTCTTGAATTATTATACTTTAAAAATCAAAGGAGTTTTATAATCATCGAACACTACACAGTTGGGAGTAGTATTTATTTATTTATTTATTTTTCTTTTTTTTTTTTTTTTTTTTTTAGAGATAGGGTTTCACCATGTTGGCCAGGTAGGTCTCGAACTACTGACCTCGGGTGATCTGCCCATCTCGGCCTCCCAAAGTGCTGGGATTACAGGCATGAGCCACTGCACCTGGCCAGAAGTAGTATTTAAAATTTTTTTTTTTTTTTTTTAAAGATGGAGTTTCACCATATTGGTCAGGCTGGTCTCAAACTTCTGACCTCAGGTGATCCGCCCACCTCAGCCTCCCAAAGTGCTGGGATTACAGGCGTGAGCCACCGCGCCCGGCTTTAAAATATTTTAATTAAAAAAATCAAATTTCTAGGTAATTATTTTGTTTACTTACTGCTAGCATTTCCACATGTTGAAAATCAGGTATTATAGTATTTCAGATTTTATTATTATTATTATTTATTCTCTGCTTCCCCTACCCGCAGCATTTCAGATTTAAGGGAAAACTAAATATTCAATTCTTCATGCTTATTGTCTTCAAGCAGGCTCAACCCTATTACAGAAATTACTTAGTGGGTAAGAAATAAATCAAGATAGGAGAAATATTTACTCCTTTAGGCCACTAATTAAGACTCAATTTTAATGTACTAAGTAAAATTTTCTTTCCTAAAAAGTGCATGTGACAGTAGGAAAAATAAAAAGCGAACTTTGCCCCAAGAAATAGCTTATTCACTCATGAAAACATGACCAAGAAAACAAAACAAAAACAAGAAACACAATTATGCTTGTTAGTCATTTTTCCTTTCTAAGGTTAAGACAGACTGTTCCAAGAGAGTATGCCTTAATCTCCAGGCAAAATAACACATTGAAAATCACCCTGATGCAGCAAATTACGCTAAATAGGTAGTTTCCCAAAACGAATTAGCCCAAGTTTTATTACCAAAAAGCATTTTTTAGCATATCAAGGTAAAAGTCAGTCTAATGTTTTTTTTTGAAAGTTACACTTTTCCCTGTGTATGAAAACATTTATCAGAACAAGAGACATCAGAAAAAAACATTTTTTCAATCTGTTGCTACTTGTACAATATGAACAATAATGTTGGTTACATGGAAATTCAACGCCAATGTCTTGGCCCACACATGTCTATTGAGCAGTGCCAAACACTGCTTCTGAAGGTGATATTATTGTGGGGATTGCAGCTTAAATTTAATAGAACTTAATAGAGACTCTCAACTTCGTCTCAGTGTGTCTAAATTGAGGGGAGGTGGTACAGATCCTCCGAGAGTCTGTTTTCATCAGGACTGAATTGTCTCTTAAAGAAACATTCATCGTAAGGGAATAAAGTAGGCCCTCAAATGTGGTCTACACCAGTACTCAGCATCGGAAGGAGGAGGAAGACTTCTGAAGACAGCAGTGTCTGTCTCGTAGCTCAGCTTGCCCACTTCGACTTTTGCCTGTGCCTATGGGTCCAAAAGAGACAGACAGACCTGGCTCCTGACATCAGGCAACACCAGCAGAAGACCTGGCCAGCCCTGGTAACACTGCACCTGCTGGGTGTTGGGGACTGCATCTGGGCTAGCAGCCACAGCATGCGTGGAGGGTCATTGCAAGACAGGACTAGCAGTGGGGGACAGCAGCACAGCAGCTTTTGCCTTCATGAGGCCTGACTGGCTGAAGGGCCATAAACTTGAAGAACCAGAACACAGCAGGGATGTTAGCCACACAGCAGATCCAAGTTCTGTGCATGGGACTCACACCTGCAGGTCTCTAGGTATGACCAGAGGACTTTGAAAGGGCCTCATTAGGACTGTGCTATAGCCAGCTGTGCTAGTGAGTTAGAATAGGAAATTCTAGTGATCAGTATCTCTTCATAAGCATACATATTTTTTTCTCTCAAGCTATTTTATTTAAAAGGTCAGGGTTTTAAAAAATTGTTATTGTGGTAGAAACACTTAACATGAGATCTACTCTCTTAACAAATTTTCAAATGTATAATACATTATTTTTTTGTTTTTTGTTTTTAAGTGTGGTTGGGGCACATTAATACATTATGTTTTACTTAAATTTTTATTTTTATTTTATTTTATTTTATTTTTAAAAGATAGGGTTTTGCCATGTTGGTCAGGCTGGTCTTGAACTCCCAACCTCAGGTGATCCGCCCGCCTTGGCCTCCAAAATGCTTGGATTACAGGCGTAAGCCACCACGCCCGGCCTCTGTTTTACTTAAATTTATTTTAATTTGGGCATTGCAAAGACTTTGATTGTATGCTGGTTCTAAAATAACAGCTTTGTTTTCAATAGCTTCTTTTGTTTCTGTCTCTTCTTTAACATGTCATTTTGCTTCTCAGCGGTAGAGATAAGGAAGTCATAATTACATAACTGTATACCTCTGTCTATATCTAGGTCCACATCTGTACCCATATCCATATTTGTATCCATATCTCTGTCTATCTCTATCTATTCACATTGTAATAAATTGCTGGCAACATGATTGCACCAATTCTCCTGTCCCTGCATACTTGCCACTTAACATTGTAACCTTTTGCCACTTTTCCCATCAAGAAGTAGCATCTGTTTTCCCATTCTCTTAAGATGGCTGGCCTTGTGATTTGCTTTGACTAATAGAACGAGGCAGAAGTGATGTGTGGCTTTAAAAGCTGGGGTTTGTTTGTTTATTTGTTTGTTTTTGAGACAAAATCTCACCCTTGTCACCCAGACTGGAGTGCAGTGACAAAATCTCAACTCACTGCAAACCCCGCCTCCCAGGTTCAAGCGATTCTCCTGCCTCATCCTCTTGAGTAGCTGGGATTACAGGTGCCTGTCACCGCGCCCCACTAATTTTTGTAATTTTAGTGGAGATGGGATTTCGCCATGTTGGACAGGCTGGTCTCAAACTCCTGACCTCAGGTGATCCACCCACCTCGGCCTCCCAAAGTGCTGGGATTATAGGATTATGAGCCACCAAGCCCAGCCTAAAGCTTTAAAGCCTGGGTTTTAAAAGGTCTTGCAGGAAGCAGAACTTCCAAATGGCTGACAGAGATGCTTAGCATATACTTGCCTCAAAACGCGATAATAAAAATGGATAAAAGTGTTCAAAAAATTTTTTTCAAGACTCTGGAAATTGACCATACACACAGCAATTTGAGAAGCTAAAAAACAAACAACAAAACAAAGCAAAACAAAAAAACTACTGAGGCACTGTAAGAACAGAAAGTCTACGGAGTTTTAGGATAGAGCTACTGGCATTCTGCACCCCATCCCAATCAGATACATGGTGCATAGTTGTCAGGGTGGAACAGGCTGTGAGAACAGGCAGCCTCAGTACCTGAGGAGGTTGATTGATTTGGAGCAGAATGCAGGAATATGCATGCCAAAGAGCACTGATAAAAATAATAGTGATCTCTGTGGCAAATGTCAGGTAAGGCCAACATGGCAGTTAGCCTGGAGCCATACTGGTTGGGACAAGTAACAGATCCCCAGATCAGAAGTTTAACAAGGAGATTTGGGAAATGAATGGAACAGCCACCGAGGATCTTGGTAAGCTTCCACGAATTCTTTGGGGTCAAGAAGATTGCATGTACGCACAAGGTGACACAAACTCACAGGAGAGGCTAGAATGGGCTCCAGCTATCTAACTGTCATTGGCTGAACATGAGGCATTGTGCATGTGGAAGTCAAAATCTGAGGCAAAGTTCTAAACTTCCTGAAGTTTGAAGGTATTTCCCAAGCCACACATAGAGCCAGTGGCAATGGGTAGAAGCCTTACTGACTGAAGGTATCTAAGCAAATCCTCTGACCAATGAGTGGCTAACTACTGAGTTGTGCTGATCCAAGGGAAATACCAAGAAGATAGGTTTTAAAGGAAGAAGAAGAAGAGAAAGGAGGAGGAGGAGGAGGAGGAGGAAGAGGAGGAGGAGAAGGAGAAGAGGGAGAAGAAGGAGAAGAAGCAAAAAAAAAAAAAAAACAAAAACGAATCAGACATATCAATGACAACACACGGTAGGGCAGACAGACTTCAAAGAATTCATCCAGGCAAGTCACCAGACAAACAGCAAAGAATACTTTTCAGAGGGAGGAAATCAGAACTGAAAGTTGTTATAATCTAGTCTCTAAAATGTCTAATTTTCAATAAAATTCACGAGACAGCAAAATTAAAAACAAAACCACAACACACAGAAAACACAGGAAAGTATGACCTATGTACAAGGACAGAAAGTCAATAGAAACCATCTTGAAGGAACCAGATGCTAAAGATTTCAAAGCAACTATTGTATGTTTTTAAAATTAAGAAAATTTATAATTAAAGAATTAATTATATGCCGGGCACGGTGGCTCACGCCTGTAATCCTAGCATGTTGGGAGGCCGAGGTGGGTGGATCACCTGAGGTCAGGAGATCAAGATCAGCCTGGCCAACATGGTGAAACCCCATCTTAAAAAAAGAAAAAAAAATTAAAAGTTAAAGAAAAAAGAATTAATTATATGATATTGCTATCACTTCTCGGCCTTCTGGCTAAAATCATGCGAAGTATATGATATTGCTGTAGTCTGCACTTTTGTGTCCCTCAAAGATTAATATGTTAAAACCTAATTACCAATATGATAGTAGGAGATAGGGCCTATAGGGGGTGAATAGATCACATGTACAGAGCCCTTTGGAGATCTGCCTTGTCTCTTCTATCATGTGAGGACATAGTGAGAAGTTCAAAGTCAGCAGCCCTGAAGAGGTACTCACTAAAACCTGACCTTACTGGCACCCTGATCTTGAGTGATCTCCCCAGCCTCCAAAACTCTGAGAAATGAATTTCTGTTGTTTATTAGCTACCCAGTTTATGGTATTTTGTTACAGCAGCCCAAAAAGATTAATGCAGATGTCAATGAAGCATCAAATAGAGAATATTAATTAAGAAATAGCCAGCACTGTGGCTCACACCTGTAATCCAGCATTTTGAGAGGCCGAGGTGGGTGAATCACGAGGTCAGGAGTTCAAGATCAGCCTGACCAACATGGTGAAACCCTGTCTCTACTAAAAATACAAAAATTAGCCAGGCTTGGTGGCATGCACCTGTAATCCCAGCTACTCAGAAGTCTGAGGCAGGAGAATCACTTGAACCCGGGAGGCTGAGGGTGCAGTGAGCTGAGGTTGCACCATTGCACTCCAGCCTGGGCAACAGAGCTAGACTATAAAAAAAAAAAAAGAAAAAGAAAGAAAGAAATAAAGAAGAAAGAAAGAAAGAGAAAGGAAGAAAGAGAGAGAGAGAGAGAGAAAGAAAAGAAGAAAAAGAAAGAAGAAAGAAAAAAGAAAGAGAGAAAAGAAGAAAAAGAAAGAAGAAAGAAAGAAAGAAAGAAAAAAGAAAGAAAGAAAGAAAGAAAGAAAGAAAGAAAGAAAGAAAGAAAGAAAGAAAGAAAGAAAATTTGAAGTAGCAGAAAAAAAGAATTGGCAGACTTGAAGATAGGTCTGTGGAGATGATCCAATATGAACAAAAAGGAAAAAAACAAACACCTGTGGGACACATTAAATGTACCTACTTTTAAAGTTCTTTTGATATTGGACATTGCTCCTGGCCACCCAGAATCCCAAGAGTTCAATATTGAAGTGGTCTACGTGACCCAAACACACTGTCTCTAATTCAGTCAGTAGATTAGGGGTTCTAAGGCCCTTTAAGGCTCATTACACACCATACTCTATGGAAAGGACTATTAAGGCTATGGAAGAGAACTCCAAAAGAAAGAACATCATGAAAGTCTGGAAGGATTACACCATTGAAGATGTCATCATTGTGATAGAAAAAGCCATGAAAGCCATCAGGCCTGAAGGAATAAATTTCTGCTGGAGAGAACTATGTCCAGATGTTGTCCATTACTTCACAGAATTTATGACAGAGCCAATCAAATAAATCATGAAAGACATTTGGCTATGGCACAAAAAGGAAGGAAGGAAAGAAGGAAAGAAGGAAAGAAGGAAGGAAGGAAGGAAGGAAGGAAGGAAGGAAGGAAGGAAGGAAAGAAGGAAGGAAAGAGAAAGGTGGGGAGTGAAGGGAGATCAAGACATAGATCTCAAGGAAATTCAAGAGTTAATAGACACCACACCAGAGAAGTTAACAGAAGGCAGCTTGGTGGAAATAAATGCTTCCGAACCAGGCTTACATGACGAGGAAGAAGAGCCAGAAAGCAAACTGACATGAGACAATCTGTCAGAAGCATCTGATTAGTCACAATTTATTTTAACTTCTTTTATAACATGTGTCCTTTGATGATACAGGCATTGGAACTTAAGCAAAGGTGGAAGAAGGATTGGTACCAGGTAGAAACATATTTAGAGAAATAAAAAAGCAAACAGAACTTATGATGTATTTCCATAAAATTACACAAAGTGCCTGCCTCCCTGCCGCCCCTTCTCCAGCCTTCACCTCTTCTGCCTTAGCCACCCCTGAGACAGCAGGACCAACCTTTCCCCTTCTCTTCCTCCTCCTCAGCCTACTCAATGTGAAGATGATGAGGATGAAGTCCTTTATGATAATCCACTTTCATTTGAGGAATAACAAATATATTTCTCTTCCTTATAATTTAATTTTTTTCTCTAGCTTACTTTAAGAATGCAGTATATAATACACATAAAATACAAAATATGTATTAATTAACTGTTTATATTATGGTAAGGCTTCCAGTCAACAGTAGTTTTTGAGAAGTCAGTATATGCAGAACTTTTATTGTGCATGCGGTTGGTGCCCCTAACCCACGCATTGTTCAAAGATCAGCTGTATTGGAAGAAATAACAGCCAAAAATTTCCCAGACTTGACAGAAAACATTAATCTATACATCCAAGAAGGTCAAAGAATTCCAAGTGGAAAAGACAGAAAGAGATCCACACTTAGAGATGTCATAATCAAATTGTTGAAAGCCAAAGACAAGGAGAAAATCTTAAAGGTAGCAAGAAAAAAAATTCATTATGTACGCAGGAACCACATTAATATTATCGATGGACTTGTCATTAGAAATAGTGGTGAGCAGGCCAGGCGCAGTGGCTCATGTCTGTAATTCCAGCACTTGGGAGGCTGAGGTGGGCAGCTGACCTGAGGTCAGGAATTCAAGACCAGCCTGGCCCATCTCTACTAAAAATACAAAAATTAGCAAGGTGTAGTGGTGGGTGCCTGTAATCCGGCTACTCGGGAGGCTGAGGCAGGAGAATTGTTGGAATCTGGGAGGTGGAGGCTGCAGTGAGCCGAGATCGTGCCAGTGCACTCCAGCCTGGGTTACAAAGTGAGACTCTGTTTCAAAAATTAATTAATCAATTAATTAATTAAAAAAAGAAATAGTGGTGACCAAAAGGCAATGGGATAACATATTCACAATTCTAAAAGAAAATGAAAACCCAACAGTGCCATGCCATCCATATGGGAGCCTGAGGTGAAAGAAAAATCAGTAGTACTGATCCTGTCTCTATTTTAAATTTTGGTATTTTGTTCATCATATGTTTTATTGCATCCATTTTGATTTTTAAATATGGCATTAAAACGTTTTTATTTATTTTGATTACTGACATTTTTGGTTTCCCTTAAATTGTGTGCTCAAGGTGAGTGCCTCACTTGCTTTACCCTAATCCCAGAAGTAACCAGCAAGACTATGTTTTAAAAATGATGCTGAAATAGACATTCTAGATAAACACCATTCCCAAATGAACAAACACTGAGCAAATGTGTTGTTAACAGAAATACTATATTAAGTACTTATATTAAGTATACTACCTGGTTTACAAGAAATACTATATTAAGTCCTTTAAGCTGAAATGAAATGACACTGGATAGAAACTCAAATTTATATAAATAAAGAACACTGGTAATTACATAATTAAGTATGACATCTTTTCTTAACTGATTTAAAAGATAATTGCATGAAACAATAATTATCAACGTATATTGCTAGGGTAATGACACATAAAGGTTAATATTACCAATGGAAGAAATAGAAAAATAATCCTTTTTAAAAAAAATCTAACACGTACCAGTAATAACACAAAGTGGGGATGGGAGCATAATAGAGATATATTGGAACAAGGAAATAAAATGAGACAGTAACAGCTGGGCACCAAGACTCACACCTGTAATCCCAGCACTTTGGGAGACTGAGGCAGGCGGATCACTTGAGGTCAGGAATTCGAGACCAGCCTGGTCAAGATGGTGAAACCACATCTCTACCTAAAAATACAAAAATTAGCTGAGGGTGCTGGCAGGCGCCTGTAATCCCAGGTACTTGGGAGGCTGAGGCAGGAGAATCGCTTGAACCCTGGAGGTAGAGGTTGCAGTAAGCTGAGATGATGCCACTGCACTCCAGTCTGGGCGACGGAGCAAGACTCTGAGTCTCAAAAAAAAAAAAAAAACAAAAAAGACAGTAACTAAAATCCACAGGCAGAAGTGAACATCAGAAATGATAGACATGTGGACTAATATAAAAGATTATATGTCTCCTTCTTCTCTTAGCTTTTTAATTATTTAAATTAGTTAATTAATTTTAATTAAATTATTTTGATTATACTTTAAGTTTTGGGGTACATGTGCAGATCATGCAAGATTGTTACATAGGTATACACATGCCATGGTGATTTGCTGCCTCCATCCCCCCATTATCTACATTAGATATTTTTCCTAATGTTATCCCTCCCCAATTCCTCAACCCACTGCTATCCCTCCCCTAGTCCCCCATCCCCCCAACAGACCCCAGTGTGTGATCTTCCCCTGTCTGTGTCCATGTGTTCTCTTTGTTCAACACCACTTATGAATGAGAACAAGTGGTGTTTTGTTTTCTATTCTTGTATCAGTTTGCTGAGAAAGATGATTTCCAGCTTCATCCATGTCCCTGCAAAGGACATGAATGCATCTTTTTTTATAGCTGCATAATATTCCATAGTGTATATGTGCCACATTTTCTTTATCCAGTCTATCATTGATGGGCATTTGGGTTGGTTCCAAGTCTTGACTATTATAAACAGTGCCTCAGTGAACATACATGTGCATGTGTTTTTATAATAGAATGATTTATAATCCTTTGGGTATATAGCCAGTAATGAGATTGCTGGGTTAAACAGTATTTCTATTTCTAGATCGTTGAGGAATCACCACACTGTCTTCCACAATGGTTGAATAATTTACACTCTTAACTTTTTAATTATTTATTTATTGTAATTAGTTTATTTATTTATTTATCTATTTATTTATTTTGAGATGGAGTCTTGTTCCATCGCCCAAGCTGGACTGCAGTGGTGCAATCTCAGGTCACTGCAGCCTCCTCCTCCCGGGTTCAAGGGATTTTCATGCCTCAGCCTCCCAAGTACCTGGGATTACAGGTGCCTGCCACCATGCCTGACTAATTTTTTGTTTTTAGTAGAGACAGGTTTTCACTGATCTCAGACTCCTGGCCTCTAGTGATTCATCTGCCCCAGCCTCCCAAAGTGCTGAGCTTACAGGAATGAGCCACCTCACCCTGCCTCTCTTAGGTTTTTAAAAAGACACATAGTTGTGCAAAGAAACACTTATGAAGAAATAATTATAGACACAATAATAGCACAGAAGACTGGGGGGGAGAATGCAGCTATATTGAAACAAAGTTTATCCCTTTTACTTTCACTCTCTTAGACCACTGCCCTCTGGTCATGATGCAGAGATGATAAGAGGCTACATAGAGAGCCTTTTGGAAGACTTCTGTTGTAGAAAACACCATCAGCTTGGATTAAACAAAGAAAGAGAGGAACAGCACAAAATGAAAAATGGCTCTTAATTCATTAATTTCTTTAAGGCAGGAAGCAGAAATTCCGCTGAGAAAGCTACTCAGCTACAAACATGGGTTTGGTTAGTTTACCAAAAGCAAAAGATGTCATAGAGAACACAGCTGACAGTCGAGAAGGCAGGACAAAGGAGAACTAGTAAGAAAAATCAATTAGGAAACCACTAGTAAGTTAATTTAGCTGACTGCAGGAAATAAGGTCAATAAACAAAAATCAGTAATGTTTCTACATACTAGCAAATTGAAAAATGAACTTAAAAATACCATTTTCTAGCATCCAAATACATAAGTACTTAGAGATAAATTTATCAAAATACGTGCAAGACCTATACACTGAAAACTACAAAATTTTGCTGAGAGATATTAATGAATCTGTAAATAATTAGAGATACATATCATGCTCAATATGAAGACTCAGTATGTTTAACATATCAGTTCCCCCATATTGACCTTGGAAAGAGTTCAATCCCAACCAAAATCCTAATAGACATTTTTTGGTGGAAATTTTTACGAGCCAGTTTAATTCTAGGTATGGTGGCTCACACCTGTAATCCCAGCACTTTGAGAGGCTGAGGCGGGGCGGCAAATCACCTGAGGTCAGGAGTTCAAGACCAGCCTGGCCAGCATGGCAAAACGCTGTTTCTACCAAAAATATAAAAACTTAGCCAGGTGTGGTGGCGTGGGCCTATAGTCCCAGCTACTCGGAAGGCTGAGGCATGAGAATCACATCAACCCGGGAAGCAAAGATTGCAGTGAGCTGAGATAGTGCCACTGCACTCCAGCCTGGGTGACACAGTCAGACTCTGTCTCAAATAAATAAACAAACAAATAAATAAATCAAAATTTAATATAAAAGCATGAGGACCTAACAAGAATCAAAATAATTTTGAAAGAGAACAATATAATTTTGAATATTTTAAATTATCTGATTGCAAGATTTATTATAATGCTACAGTAACCAAAAAGGTGAGGTACTGGTATAAAAATAAAAATAACAAACAAACAGAATAAAAAGACTACTGATAAATCCACATACAGATGAAAATTGATTTTTAACAGAGACCAAGATACTTCACGAGAAAAGGATAATTGTTTTTCTTCTTTTTAAAACAAGTAATGCTGAAATAACTGGATAGAAGTTACCAGTTGTAAGGAAGAACATGGGTCTTGACTAATAATATACTTCACTATACCAAAAAGTAATAATAATAACAAAAACAAGATTAACTTGATCAGAGACCTAAACCAAAAATTAAAACCACAATACTTCCAGGAGGAAATATTTAAGGCTGGCAAAGATTTCTTAGGACATACCAAACATTATAAAATACAAAAGAAAAAATTATAAACTTTATTAAGAACCCGCTTTTCCAACAATACCACAAAGAATATGCTAAAGCAAGCTATACACCAGGTTGGCTTTGTTTAGTACATTTGAGGATTTGCGTATCCCAGGATCCATCAATTCTATTCTTAAGGATTGTGCCCTAGGAGAAACTTTCTATCTTTTTTTTTCTTTTTCTTTTTCTTTTTTTTTTTGAGACAGAGTCCTCTTTGTCTCCAGGCGCCAGGCTGGAGTGCAGTGGTGCGATCTCAGCTCACTGCAACCTCCAATTCCCGGATTCAAGCAATTCTCCTGCCTCAGCCTCCCGAGTAGCTGGGACCACAGGCATGCACCGCCATACCCAGCTAATTTTTGTATTTTTTAGTAGAGACGGGGTTTCACCATGGTCTTGATCTCTTGACCTCGTGATCCGCCCGCCTCGGCCTCCCAAAGTGCTGGGATTACAGGTGTGAGCCACTGCGCCTGGCCAAAACTTTCTCTCTTATATGCTCCAGGCATATAAAGCCACCAAGGCTGGGGCTAGGGGATGGGTTAAAGAGTCATTTTGCAAAATTTAACACAAGGAAAGTACAAATTCAGTCAAACATATCACATTTTATTTTATTTTATTATTTATTTATTTATTCTTTTTTTTTTTTTTTTTTTTTTTTTTTTTTTTTTTTTTTTTTTTTTTTTTTTTTTTTTTTTTTTT
>PVKV010025523.1:0-29545 GCA_004027835.1 Alouatta palliata | reverse complement strand
AAAAAAAAAAAAAAAAAAAAAAAAAAGAAATGGACAGATCCAGCAGGCAGAAAATCAGTAAGAACATAGCTGAACTCAACAGCACCATCCGTCAACTGGATATAATTGGTGTCTATAGAATATTTCATCCAGCAACAGCAGAAAACACCTTCTCCAGCTCTCACAGAACATTCGCTAAGACAGGCTGCATTCTGGGCCATGAGGCACAGCTTAACCAATTTAAAATAATAGAAACCATACAACGTCTGCTGTCAGACCACAGTGGAATTAAATGAAGATAGCAGGGTAGTCATTCTCCTTCAGTTCTCCTGTGCTATGCACATTAAAATAAAATTTTTATGCCTTTTCTTCTATTAATCTGCCTTTTGTGTCAGTTGATTACAGTGGACCTTCGAAGGATAAAGGGAAAGATTTTCATTGCCCCCTACAGCAAGATGGGCCTGCATTAAGCTGATTTCCAATGCCATAGCTAATCACATTATATTGAGCTTGAAATGCAGTGGAAAATTGAAATGTATCTTCCACATATCCCCTCTTGGAAGACCTTAGAGATGGTTTTCAATATTTTATCTGAGAACATGAGAAATAGCTTGCCAGACCCAGAAACCAGAAGCTTTATACATTAGCACTTGAAATCAAGCCAAATGGAATGTACACACTTGCGTGGGAGGTCTGGGTGTCTGAGAAAAGATGAGTTTAGCAATACACTAACAGAGGACGAGAATAAGGCTTAAGAAGGAAGCAATCCTTTTAAGATTTTGTTATCATTTTGCATTTAGACTTACCTATTAAAATGTGCCATTTTTTACCCTTTAGTTCATATGTATTTCCCTTCTTAAAGACTCTAACAGACCATTCAAGTCTATGCATAGTTCAGATAACAAGCTACCTTCCAAATTTTCTCAAAAGTATGCTTTTCTGTTGTTGTTGCAGAGGCAGGATCAGCAGCTGCCAGCAATGCTGTAGAGGAGATGCCTGCGTTGAAGAAGGTGTGGACTCAATGACCCCTTACGGCCTCTTCTAATTGTTAAGATTTTTGGGACTCTAAAATTCTCCACAATTCTTAGAATTTGTGGTCGTTAGGCTAGATTATTCCAAAATTTTTGTTTCTTAGATTATTTGCTATTAATATTCTGTGACTCTCAGGTTTTATAAGTGGCACTAAATGTGATAAGGTATACAAAAATTACTACCTAAACATATGGCCCAAATTCCCATTAGGAAAAGGAACTACTTTTGTTGAGGATAATGCTCTTTTAAGGGCTTTGAGTCGAGACCCCACCAAGAGCCTGGGCTAGCTTATCCCTGGGCTCCTGAGGAGCAAATCCAGAGGGAGGAAGAGAATGAACAGAGAGATGACAGGTCAGGGAGGGACAGAACACATTCCATTGTACCATCTGGATGGCAATAAACTGTGCTTCACAAGATGTGATCTCTCTCCAGAACATTCTGAAATCTCTGTATAATCTGCTCTCAGGAATGCTTAAGGAGAGTGATTTTATGTATTTTTATTTTTATTTTTAAGACAGAGTCTCACACTGCCTCCCAGGCTGGAGTGCAGTGGCACAATCTCGGCTCACTGCAACCTCCGCTTCCCAGGTTCAAGTGATTCTCCTGCTTCAGCTTCCTAAGTAGCTGGGACTACAGGCATGGTGCCACCAAGCTCAGCTGATTTTTTGTATTTTTTTTTATTTGTATATTTTGTAGAGATGGGGTTTCACCATGTTAGCCAGAATGGTCTCGATCTCCTGACCTCATGATCCACCCGCCTTGGCCTCCCAAAGTGCTGGGATTACAGGCGTGAGCCACCGTGCTTGGCCTGATTTTATTTTTATATGAATCCAAGTTTCAGTTTCATCACATTCAGGTCAGTGTGGCTCAGGACAAAGTCAGCATGTTTTGCTGGAGGCAGAGATTACGGTAGTAGGCATAAGCCCCCTGAGACTTAGCAGACTTCTCTGGGAGAAATCTGGGCTTTCTCACGCAATGGTGCATGTCACGCTGCATCTAAGAAACTCCATTCACATCAAAGTCTGTGTGAATGGACTTCTTCAGAGGCATATTGTGTACAACCCGAGCAACTGAATGTGACAGCCCTGAAACTGAGGTATTAGAGGAAATTTCGCCTCCATCTGAAGGAACAGGGTGATCTCCCTTCCCCACCCTCCTAGCTAAAAGTCTGGTGCACGTTATATTTATATATATTTATAAACCTCTATGTTTAAGGTTCTGAGGTCCTAGGGTTCTATGATTCTACAGTTCTCTGACTCTAAGAACCTAAGAGTATAATCAGGTTCTATAATTCTACGGCAATGATGACCACTACAGCTAATGCTATTGTGCTTGCTATACCTTCTAGGCACTGTGCCAGCCACTTTACATGTATTATCTCAATTAATCCTTAAGCCCTATGACGTACACACTGTTATTCTCTCCGTGTTGTAGATGTGGAAACTGAGGCACAGAGAGTTGTCATCACTCTGAAGCAGCTAATCTGACTTAGAGTCTCTTTCCTTCTGTCTTCTATTGCTGACATTCCAATAAGCTCCCTCCCTAATTAATAAGCCTCCTCTGATTGAGAGCTGCTTTCTTCTCAACTGAGAACCCAGATGGTAGGAAACAGCCCTGAGCTGTTGTATGTTGTATGTTGTGTTGGGATGTGTGAGGTTGTCGTGTTGAGTTGTGTTGTAAGAGTCTGTGTTGTGTTGAGATATGTGAGGTTGTCGAGTTGTAAGAGGCTGTGTTGTGTTGGGATGTGTGAGATTGTCGAGCTGTGTTGTAAGAGGCTGTGTTGTGTTGGGATGTGTGAGGTTGTCATGTTGAGTTGAGTTGTAAGAGGCTGTGTTGTGCTGGGATGTGTGAGGTTGTCGTGTCGAGTTGTAAGAGGTCGCGTTGTGTTGGGATGTGTGAGGTTGTCATGTCGAGTTGTAAGAGGCCGTGTTGTGTTGGGATGTGTGAGGTTGTCGTGATGAGTTGCGTTGCAAGAGGCTGTGTTGTGTTGGGATGTGTAAGGTTGTCAGGTTGTGTTGTAAGAGGCCGTATTGTGTTGGGATGTGTGAGGCTGTCGTGTCGAGTTGTGCTATAAGAGGCTGTGTTGTGTTGGGATGTGTGAGGTTGTCAGGTTGTGTTGTAAGAGGCTGTGTTGTGTTGGGATGTGTGAGGTTGTCGGGTTGTGCTGTAAGAGGCTGTGTTGTGTTGGGATGTGTGAGGTTGTCGGGTTGTGCTGTAAGAGGCTGTGTTGTGTTGGGATGTGTGAGGTTGTCGAGTTGTGCTGTAAGAGGCTGTGTTGTGTTTCATGCGTTTGGCTCCATTGTATTATGAACTCTTCTATCACAAGGACTGAATCTGATTTGACCTTGTAAATCCAGCTTTCAGGCCAACGACTGGCACACTCTGGGGGCTTGAAACAATGTTTAAAATGTTTATCACATGAGAGACTAATTGCCCAGATGGGCTCTTGGGAGTCAACTCTGGTGTCTGCCAGACACCAGATGTCCGGTAGTCCCAGAGCATCACTGTAGCGGAGGGAAGATTTCCCCTCTACCCTCTGAGGGTTCAATAATTGAATCTATGACAAACTGACAGCAGAAGAAAGAGTTACAGAAGAAAAGGTACACACATGTACTACAGGCATGGGTGCATCACATGAAAGAAAAGCCAGTGTCCAAAACCTCAGTGACAGCATATAGACCTCTTATAGTAGGGAACAGAGGGAGGATTCAGGCAACATAGGAGTGAATAAGTGATTTGGGGGAAAGACAAATGGGCCCTCAGAAGAATAGGTGATAGGTGATAAAGTCTGTCTGGGGGTGGCATTGACTCCCAGTCTCCTGTCCTGTGACCTGAATTTACTCTTCTCTGGTTGATGAAATTCCTGGGGAGGAGATTTATAACCACTGATTTCCTTTTGGAGAATTTATCTTGAAGCAAATAAAGGAAGTTCAGAGAAAGTCCCTCCCTGTATTTATTTGCTGTTCCTCAAATGCTGTCAGTTTGAAGTCCAAAGTGACATACTTCGGGGTGGTATTTCCTGAACTCTGACATCATCCTGAGACTGCATTCTGACGAGGCTGGGGAGGCGAGCACACTGCTGAAGGCACCTGAGCAGGTGCAGCCAAACCCAAAGCTCATCCTCGCCAGGAGCTTGCAGCCACGAACAGGACATCCCCGAGTCCCAGTTCAGGATCAGACTGTAACTGGAGTCAACATGAGCCTAAAGGGAGCCTCATATGAGCAGGCACAAATGAGGAAGAAACTAGCCCCAGGTGCCTCCAGATGTCCATGTCTCATTGCTACAGGGAGCCATAAAAGAGAAGTGGCCAGAGACGTAAAGGTGCCAAAGGTGCTCTACCCAGCAGCCTCTTCTTTCTTGACGGGGACCCCACCTGACACCCGGCCTGGCTCCTGGGGGCTCTTCCCCAGGCTGGGCTTTGCCCTGACTCCCAGGTGTGGGCTGCAGTCCTGCTGCAGACCTTCCCTATCCCTAGACACAGACCCAGCTGCATCTGCTGACATTGAGCCTGCTCACGCCAAAAGCCCAGGAGTGCCTTCCTGACTCAGCCTCCCTTTGGTCCTGAGCCCTGGAAACAGCCAACTGCCTTCAGTGTGGACAGCTCCACAGCCCATCTGCCCCTCTTCCACCTCAGCCCTTATACTGAGAGGTGCTCACATCTGCTGAGCCACCCGCCCTGCCCGAGGTTAGGCATTGGCTTCTCCTACCTGGCCTGTTTCCAGTCCTCTTTATTGAACACTTTGCCTGACCTCGCCTGACCGCACCCATCCCCCACAACCAACTTCCATAGCATTGTTCTAAGATGTAGATCTGGCTGGGGCGTGGTGGCTCACGCCTGTAATCCCAGCACTTTGGGAGGCAGAAGGCAGGTAGATCATGAGGTCAGGAGTTCAAGACCAGCCTGGCCAACATGGTGACACCCTGTCTCTACTAAAGGTACAAAAATTAGCTGGGCTTGGTGGCACACACCTATAGTCCCAGCTACTTGGGAGGCTGAGGCAGGAGAACAGGAGAATCCCCTGAACCCAGGGAGCCGAGATTGTGCCATTACACTCCAGCCTAGGGGCCAGGGTGAGACTCGTCTCAAAAAAAAGATACAGATCTGACCAAGTCCCTTCTCTCCCTAAAATCCTCCAATGGCTGCCTCCTGCCTAAGGCAGAAAGTTCTAGTTCCTCAGCCCAGCCTTCCAGGCCCTTCATGGATGCCCCTGCTCATCTCCCAGCCTCCACTCCCTCTGCTCCCCTGAACCTACCAGGCTGTAGCCATCACCAACTTTGTGCCTTTGCATTTTCTATTCTCACTGCTTGGCACGCACTCCTTAAATTCCTACTCATTCTTCAAGAATCAGCCATCCCTGGGTTACTCTTTGGTTTTAAAAGCCCTATGTGGGTTTTAATAACACCCACAGTGGCAATTATCATGTTGTATTAGAGCTATCTGACTGTGTGGGTGACCTCATCTGACTGGGAACTCCATGTGAGGCTGTATATTGCCTATGGCTTTATCCTGTGCCTGGCACATGGTACCTATGTGTTGAATGAGAAAGGAAGAAGTAAACGAATGGCAATGAGCCAGTGAACCAGTGACATCGGTGATGGTGTAGTGGGGGTTGGAGTGGACAAGAAATCCTGATGAAAGGAAACAACAGAACACAGCATGAAGACACAAGAGCCGATCCCAAGAGGGAGGTGAGGAAGCTGCCCCAAGAGCATTCCCCCCATCTCTCTGTGGGAGTCCAACCTGGACCGGAGCTGTGTGCTCTGAAATCCTCAGCATCCCTGTCATTTCCTCGTGTTTGTTGTTTCTACTACCCCTGTGAGGAAATGATCCTTAACCCTGCCCCTGGGAAGTTGCTCAGGCCTTGCCCAATGCTCTTGTCTTCTGTGTAAGATGAGGGTGGGAAGGTAGCTGCACAGCTCTCTCCTACCCTGGCACCAGGACCCTCCTGGAAGGGGGCACCGAGGGCAGGGCCTGGGAATTTGGCTCACAAGGCCAGAACCAGGACAAGAGACTGGGCCTGTGAAAGGGGGAACCAGGAAGCCGCAGGACCTGGAGGCCGGACCACTGAGCCCTGCGGCCACTACTTGAGCCCCCAGGGTGGACTCCTGTCCCAGCTCTCTTGTGCTTAGCCATACTCCTGATGACACAGCACTTCATGCTCAGCTGAGCCGAAAGAGCAGGACTCACCCAAAACTTTGGGAAGAAGGAAGGAAGGAGGGAAGGAGGGAAGGCTGTCTGTCCTTGCTGGAGCCAGAGGGCTATGGGGAAGAGGCACTTGCAGAGGCCGGCCCTGGTGGTAAATGTGGCCATCTGAGTGTGGGGCTGCTTTGGAGAGGGGTGGAAGGCTGGGAGTCAGAGTCTCCTGCACCCACTTCCCACCATCTCAAGCTCTCTGCCCAAAACTTGGAGGTCTAGGGTGGGCATCTCAATGGACCCTATTCCTGTTTAAAGATATCCCCCACCCTCTTCCATGGCAGGGGTTCCCAATTCTGGGTGGGCATCAGAATTTCCTGAGAAGCTTTACAAAGTGAAGATTCTTCCGTCTAAATGCCCGTCTGTGATAGACTGGATAAAGGAAATGTGGTAATATACACTATGGAATACTATGCAGCCATAAAAAGTAACAAGATAATGTCCTTTGCAGGGACATGGATGGAACTGGAAGCCATTATCCTCAGCAAACTAATGCAGGAACAGAAAACCAAACACTGCAAGCTCTTATAAGCTGAATGGTGAAAACACATAGACACTTGGGGAGGAACAACACACACTGGGGCCTGTTGGGGGTGGGATGAAGAGAGGGAAAGCATCAAGAAGAATAGCTAATGAATGTTGGGTTTAATATCTGAGTGACGGAACAACCTGTGCAGCAAATCATCATGGCGTATGTTTACCTAAGTAACAAGCCTGCACATCCTGCACAGTTACCCCTGAACTTAAAATAAAAGTTGAAGAAAAAATGTGAAGATTCTTGGGTCCCACTTGAGACCTACTGACTCAGAATACTGTTGGGCAGGACCATAACACAGTATTTTTTTTAGTGCCTTGGGTGATTCTGCTATTTAGATGGGTCAGAACTCCTCAACTACCAGGTCAAGTTTAAACCCCCCAGCAAGGCATTCCCAATCCTTTGCAGTCTGGCCCCAGTGCTCCTGTGCAGCCTCACGCCCTTTACCCCAAGCATGCAGCTCATGAAACTGCTCCATGTTCCTCTGACACACTCAGGCTCTCTCGCAACCAAAGATGATACAAGTTCATCTTTCTGTCTTCCTCTCATCTACACGGGGAACTTCTACACGTCCTTTGAGGCTCAGCTGAAATGCCGCTTCCTGTGGGAAGACTTTGCAGGCAATAAAAATATTTCACCCCAAAATATACTTCTTTGAGGTATTTTGCAAGGGCTGTTCAGAGAGCCTGGGAACAGAAGTAGGCCTGCAAAGCTGTCTTTTGCAGGGGAGATCTGCATCTGTGGGGAACATCTGCATTAATGCAGCCAGGCTTTCTCTGCCAACCTTCCCTTGTCAGATCGAGGACAGACTAACTGATGAGTCTGACACCTTCGAAGGTCCACTCTCTCGGCTGCTACCTGTGAGGTTTCATCTACACAACAAGACCACCTTTGCTAGGGAGGCCTCCTCTTCTCCCCCACCCACCTCCCTCCCTCCCTCCTTTCTCTTTCTTTCTCTCTCTCTTTCTTTCTTTCATGGAGTTTCACTCTTGTTGCCCAGGCTGGAGTGCAGTGGCGTGATCTTGGCTCACTGCAACCTCTGCCTCCTGGTCAAGCAATTCTGCTTCAGCATCCTGAGTAGCTGGGACTGCAGTGGGCACCACCATGCCTGGCTAATATTTTGTATTTTTAGTAGAGATGGGGTTTCACCATGTTGGTCAGGCTGGTCTCGAACTCCTGACCTTAGATGATCCACCCACTTCAGCTTCCCAAAGTGCTGGGATTACAGGTGTGAGCCACCAGGCCCAGCCCCAAGCCCCCCAATTCTTCCTGTAACCTCAAGATGACATATGTAATTCTGCACCCCATTGGAGGGTGAGGAGTAATCACTCTGTAGTTCTCCCTGTGTGCACATTAATAAATTTGCACGCCAATTCTTCTGTTTATCTGCCTTTTTTCAGTTGATTTTTCAGTGAACCTTCAGAGGGCAAAGCGAAAGTTTTCCCTTGGCTTCCACACCTTCCACACCCTTCTTCCACCCAGCCAGACAGAAGTCTTTTCTCTTTTCTGTCTCCCAGCACCTCCCCGTATCACAGCACCCATCACTCTGCCTTGTTATTATTTAATGACGCCTGTGCCAGACAATTTATACAACCTGCCTTGTTTAAGCCCCCCAAGAATCCTTTGAGGTAGATGATGATGAGGATGAGGATGAGGATGATAGCAGCAAAGACTCTGCAGTAGAAAAACCTGCTCTAAGAATTGTCCATGTGCTGCCAGACCCTTTCATCCTCACTGCAGCCCTGTGAGGGGTAGGTTTCATTATTATCAAGTTCATCTCAGAGACAAGGACACGGGCCCATAGACTGGGTATGAATGAATTCATTTGCCCTAGGTCACAATTAAGTGGTGGAGCCAGGATCTAACCCACGCAGTGGTCCAGTTACCCACTGGGCTTCAGCCCTTTTATACATGAAGACACTAAGACCCAGGGAAATCATTTGTCCAAACTCACCATTCTCATAAGTGGCAGAGTCATAATTTGTATCCAGTAATCTCTGACCCCAGGGCTCTGCACTCCCACGTGGCCCCTGTTTAAACCTGCTTCGAAGTAATCTCCAGGTCAAGCCCCCATTCCTGGACTGTTCTATGTTCCCTTCCTCTCTCCCACAAACCCCCAGAGACTTGCCTTCCCCTCTTCCCGACATGGCCTTCCCTCTGATCTCACTCCCTACCCATCCTGCCCCACCTCGAGTTCCCTGGAAGGAACACCCTGCCCTTACTGAGGTCACAGCTTCCCTGGCAGGCAGAGATCCAGTAACACTTGGGAGCTTTTCCCATTATTTCTCTATCCCGAATTCTGGACTAAGCAGGCAGAGGCAACGGGGGTATCGGAGGGGCACCCTCTTCCCCTCCCTGGGCTTCTTTGTCAGTAAGGTGGCCCTACTCTGGCTGCCTGCTGGGGCCAAGAAGACGCTCTGATGGGATAATGGGTACAGAGCTTCATAAATGCTGGTGGTCCAGCCTTGAATGCCTCACTCCTGGGCCATGATAGGAGGGTGAGGTCCCGACCAGCTGGAACCCAGTCCCACCATGCTGGCAAGATACCTACCCACCCTGTGCCCCAGCAGCCCCCCTCTAAAGTACCTTCTGCATAGAATCACTGTAAGAACTGACTGCGGCACAGACTGTTCACATATAAAGGGAACCCCCAACAGGGTAATCACTCCATAAATAAAGGGTAGCGATTACATGAAGGGCCTTGCCTCCCTCTGTAGAATCAGAGCTGTGAAATCAGGCACCTTTTCAGAGAACTCCAGTGGGAAATCAGCTCTCCACAGTGGGCCCCCAGTCCAGCCATCCCACCACTAAGAATAACTCTAGCTGTCCAGCTGGGTAACAGCAGGTTTTCAAAATTGCATTGTAATCTTGTAATCACAGGTATTCTTTTTTTTTTCTTTCTTATTTTAATTTCTGTTCTCAGTAAACAATACTTTTTTTTTTTTAGATAGGGTCTGGCTCTGTCACCCAAGCTGAAGTGCAGTGGCACAATCTCAGCTCACTGTCACCTCTGCCTCCTGGGCGCAAGGGATCCTTCTGCTTCAGCCTCCTGAGTAGCTAAGACGACGAGCATACAACATCACACTTGGCTAATTTTTTTTTTTTTTTGGTAGAGACAGAGTTTCACCATGTTGCCCAGGCTGGTCTCAAACTCCTGGACTCAAGCAATCCACCCACTTTGGCCTCCCAAAGTGCTGGGATTACAGGTAAGAGCCGCTACGCCTAGCCTCACAGAGATTCTTTAACTCACAGAAGTTACAGAGCTTTTAACCATCTGCTTTTCTCATCAATCCTTTACAAAGCCTACAGGAGTTTGCGTGGTTCCGTGCTGACCTGAGCTCATCTCCAGCTCTGTTTCTTACTTGCTGTGTGATCTTGGGCAAGTTATTTCCTTTCTTTTGGCCTCACTTTACCCCATCTGTAAAGTGGATGGGATACTCTCAGCCTTTGAGGGTTCCTGTGAGAATCACAAGTATCAGGCATAGAGGAAAAACATAATAGTCCTTAAATCACCATTACCCTATTCTCCAGATGAAGAAACGGAGGTTCAGAAAAGCTCCCTTACTTGCCCCACAGCTAGGAAGAAGCAGGGTTTGCTCTGAGTTCAGGAGCCCTGCTTCAATACAAGAAGGATCCCCTAGTTTTTAAATCTCTGACACTATGAGGTGTGGCTTTGGCTGCTCAAAAACAAAGACCAATCTCAGGGTCCCGCTTTATATGCTCCTTGTTACAACTCTTATTATTAGTTACAGCCAGCCTGGCCCAGATGCGGCACCAGGTCCTCCAGACTGGGTCAGAGGGAACAAGGTGAGAGCCAACATGGGCGTGCAGGGCGAGGTCATGAGCCCTGTGCCTGCCGGAAGGCCCATAGCCATGAGCATGGTTGTCAGTGCTGCACTCCAGTTTTACAGCCTGAGTCAGCTGACAGACACTGTGCATGTAATAGCCTGACACTGTGCAGAGAGACACTTTGCACTGCTCTGGCCTTGACCCTGCTGATTTATTCAGGCTACCTCAGAGTAAAAGATAAGAACTCTTCTTAAGCATCTGGCTCTGGGTAACCTACTTCTAATCTTCTCTGTTTTGAAGACAATGATAAGACACCATTTTTCACTGATCCAATTGACAAAGACTGAAAAAACAAATCACACCCAGTATTGGCCAGAGAATTTTGAAACAGCAGGTCTCTTTACAGCTGATAGAAGTGCAAAATGTAGCATTTTCTTTTGAAGGACAATTTGGCAAAGCTTTAAAAATTCACCTGTCCTTTGGCTCTGTAATCCTTCTCCTAAAAGGATATGTACTGAGTTCCTGCCACAACGTTGTCATTTATAACTGCCCCAAAATGAAAACCGCCTAACTGTTCATCAAGAGGGGATTGGTTCAATCAATGATGGGCTATCAGCCACTAAAAATCATGTTGGGAGCCGGGTGCAGTGGCTCACATCTGTAATTCTAGAACTTTGGGAGGCTGAGGCAGGAGGATCACTTGAGGCCAGGCCAGCCTGGGCAACACAGCAAGACCCCATACTCAAACAATTTTTATTTATTTATTTATTTATTTATTTTATTTATTTATTTTTTTGGAGATCGAGTTTTGCTTTTGTTACCCAGGCTGGAGTGCAATGGCGCGATCTCGGCTCACCACATCCTCCGCCTCCTGGGTTCAAGCAATTCTCCTGCCTCAGCCTCCCAAGTAGCTGGAACTACAGGCACGTGCCACCATGACCAGCTAATTTTTTTGTATTTTTAGTAGAGACGGAGTTTCACCATGTTGACCAGGATGGTCTCGATCTCTTGACCTCGTGATCCACTCGCCTCGGCCTCCCAAAGTGCTGGGATTACAGGCGTGAGCCACCGTGCCCGGCTATTTATTTTTTTTTAAGGCGGGGTTTCACCATGTTGGTCAGGCTGGTCTTGAACTCCCAACCTCAGGTGATCTGCCCACCTTGGCCTCCAAAGTGCTTGGATTACAGGCGTGAGCCACCACGCCTGGCCTCAAACAATTTTTAAAAAATTAGTGTGCTGGTACATGCCCGTGGTCCCAACTACTAGGGAGGCTGAGGTAAAAAGATCACTTGAGCCCAGGAGTTGGAGACAGTCTAGGCAATACAGCAAGACATTCTCTTAAAAAAAAAAAAAAAAAAAAAGGGCTGGGCTCGGTGGCCCACGCCTATAATCCTAGCACTTTGGGAGGCCTAGGTGGAAGGATTATGAGGTCAGGAGATTGAGACCACCCTGGCCAACATGGTGAAACTCCATCTCTACTAAAAATACAAAAATTAGCTGGGTGTGGTGGTGTGCACCTGTAATCCCGGCTACTCGGGAGGCTGAGGCAAGAGAATCGCTTGAACATGGGATTGCAGTGTGCCGTGAGATTCACCACTGCACTCCAGCTTGGTGACAGAGTGAGACTCCATCTCAAAAAAAAAAAAAAAAGAAAAATGAATTAGCTGGGCACGGTAGCATGCATCCATAGTCCCAGCTACATGGGAGGCTGAAGCAGGAGGATCACTGGAGCTCTGGAGTTCAAGGCTGCAGTGAGCTGTGATTACGCTACGATTATGCTACTGCACTCCAGCCTGGGCGATAGAGCCAGAGCCTGTCTTCAACAACAAGAAAAAAACCACCTCGGGAAGAATATTTACTCACACAGGAATGTTCATACGAGATCAAGAAACAAAGCAACTTGATGATTTGCATTGGTACAACCAGGCTTGATGAGCTTTTCCACATTGGGAATTGTCACCTTGGAACACTCCCCTTTGGAACCAGCCACCATGCTGTGAGGCAGCCCAGGCTATCCTTCAGGAGACAGAGGAGGATATGACACCATATGGAGAGAATGGTCCAGCCAGGTGTCTGGCTGAATGCTGCTGCATGAGTCGCCCCTGCTGCCACCATGTAGGGCAGAAGTGTCTTGCCCAGTCAATCCACAAAATCATGAGAAATAATAGGCTGTTGCTGTTTAAAACCACTAAGTTTTGAGATGGTTACTTTTTTTTTTTTTTTGAGATAGATCCTTACTCTGTTGCCCAGGCTGGAGTGCAGTGGCGTGATCTCAGCTCACTGCAACTTCCACCTCCAGGGTTCAAGCGATTCTTGTGCATCAGCCTCCCATGTGGCTTTAATCACAGGCATGTGCCATCACACCCAGGTCATTTTTTTTTGTATTTTTAGTAGAGACAGGGTTTCGCTATGTTGGCCAGGTTGGTCTCGAACTCCTGGCCTCAAGTGATCTACCCACTTTGACCTCCCAAAGTGCTGGGATTACTGGCATGAGCCACTGCACCCAGCCTGACATGGTTACTCTACAGCAATAGATAGTTGTGGCGTCTTGTTTGCATTCCTGGATTTTCAGAATGCACACAGACCGTAGGAGCAGAAGCAGCTGTGTGGAGCATCCAGCTCCGCTGTGCATTCCTGGAAGGCAGAGCTTTAAGTGACTCCAACTTACTAAGCCTCCACCACTGGTCAGTCATTGTGCAGCTTCCACAAATACCATCATGTACTAGGTTCTTAATAAGTATTTACAGAATAAGTAAATAAATGTCTTAGTTAACACACGCCACAGCCCTGGGAGGTAGGAACTATTTTATTATTACTCAACCGATACCCATTCATTGCAGAAAAATGCAGGTATTACAAAAAAGAAAATAATAATTACACCTAATTCTACTACCCATAGTTCATTTCAGTTCACATTTTTCGCATCTATCTATGGAAGTCCAAATATATTACATATGTATATTTACTTTTAAAAATGTGATAAACGTATTCCTCTGCAACCTGTTTTTTCCCTTCAAAAATACTTTTTGACTTTCTTACCATGGCAGTGAATGTAATATCTCCACTCAACAACATTTTTGTGTTTTGTTTTAAGACAGGGTCTTGCTCTGTCACCCAGAGTGACAGTGGTGCAATCTTGGCTCACTGCAACCTCCCCTTCCCGGACTCAAGGGATCCTCCCACTTCAGCCTCCTGAGTAGCTGGGACTACAGCCATGCGTCACCACAATCAGCTTATTTTTGCATTTTTCGTAGAGACAGGGTCTTGCCATGTTGCCCAGGCTGGTCTCGAACTCAGGCTCAAGTGATCTGCCCACCTTGGCCTCCCAAAATGCTAAGATTACAGGCATAAGCTGCTACCATGCCCGGACTTCAACAAATTTTTAATGAATGAATGTGTACCTGTGTGACAACATCAGGAGGAACACATGCTTCCTCCACCCCATCCCCACACAGAGCGGGGCTCTGCCAGCCTTGTTTGTGCTCTGTGGCCCTATCACCTGACCATAACCTAATGGACTCAGGACAAATATCTTACCAAACTGTTCCTATCAGCTTCTCTCATCTTAGAAAAGTCAGGGCCAGGAGACAGCTGAATCAGCTTCTAAGGGTTGTTGAAATGGTCCCATGAAAACTCTGGTATTGCAGCGTGGTCATTTTCTGCTGTGTGGAGCAGAACAGGCCTGTCTGTGTCAAAAGAGAGGAGTAACACAGACGAGAAAGGTAGAACATCCTAGTGGCGGTCTACTCACTGAATCCAGATCTTTGTGAGCGTCTTGTTGCATCCCTGAGCCTGGTTTATGAGTCATCTCTGTATCCTTTATTCCTTTCTATTTAAAAAAATTTTTAAAGATATTTTTAAAAATTACTTATTATTTATTATTTATTTATTTATTTTGAGATGGAGTCTCACTCTGTTGTCCAGGCTGGAGTGGCACAATCCCGGCTCACCGCAACCTCCGCCTCCCAGGTTCAAGTGATTCTCTTGCCTCAGTCTCCCAAGTAGCTGGGATTACAGGCGCGCACCATCGCACCTGGCTAATTTTTGTATTTTTGGTAGAGACAGGCTTTCACCATGTTAGTCAGGCTGGTCTTAAACTCCCGACCACAGGTGATCCGCCCACCTCAGCCTCCCAAAGTGCTGGGATTACAGGCGTCGGCCACCATGCCTAGCCTATTTTTTATGTTTTTATTTTTATTTTATTTTATTTTTTTACGGAGTCTCACACTGCTGCCCAGGCTAGACCACAATGGTGTGATCTTGGCTCACTGCAACCTCTGCCTCCCGGGTTCAAGCGATTCTCCTGCCTCAGCCTCTTGAGTAGCTGGGATTACAGGCACCCACAACCATGCCTGGCCAATTATTGTATTTTTAGTAGAGATGGGGTTTTGCCATGTTGGCCAGGCTGGTTTTTAACTCCTGACTTCAGGTGATCCACCAGCCTCGGCCTCCCAAAGTGCTGGGATTACAGATGTGAGTCACTGCACCCAGCCAATTTTAACTTTATGTATATATATATTCCACACCCTCTCCTGACCCCCCAAGACAGAGTCTTGCTCTGTTGTCCAGATCTGGACTGCAATGGCATCATCTCGGCTCACTGCAACCTCTGACTCCCGGCTTCAAGCTATTCTCCTGTCTCAGCCTCCTGAGTAGCTGAGATTACAGGCGTGTGCTACCACGCCTGGGTAATTTTTGTATGTGAAACCTCGTCTCTACTAAAAATACAAAAAGTAGCCAGGCATGGTGGCAGGGGCCTGTAGTCCCAGCTACTCTGGAAGCTGAGGCAGGAGAATTGCTTGAACCTGGGAGGCAGAGGTTGCAGTGAGCTAAGATCATGCCATTGCATGCCAGCCTGGGTGACAAGAGTGAAACTTCCTCTCAAAAAAAAAAAAAATTCTCCCTTTGTAGTGACAGCTGGTTTAAATGTATTGATACTTGCAACCAAAATATCCTAACAATCATTGCTTTAAGGAAATAGGGAAGATAGAACTCTCAACCACAAGACCCGGCCTCTGGGAACCAGTAAACAGAACCACACAGGACAGACTATTGCCTGAGCACCCTCTGTAAGTAGACTGTACCAGCCACTTTACAATATCAGGTGCACAGGCTGGAAGGTAAGCTCCTTGAGGGGAGCGCTCTATAGCCAAGCAGTCAAAGCCCTCCATGATGTGGCTTCTACCTCCCAGCCTCAGCAGCGAATGTCTGGTTGGGCACCCGCCAGGTTGTAATGTGCAATTCTAAAATCTAAAGCTTCCCCAGCTGTCGCACCTATAAATCTAAGCCAGGGTCCCAGCCCACCAGGAGGATGGCATAACAAGTTCTAAGTGATGGGTTTTCCAATCACCTTCATCCCCACTGTCTCCTGTGATTGTCCCAACAGGATCCACCAGCCCAACTTTAGAAACACGGAAAGGACGAAGGCAAAGGGGTTAAGCAATCTGCCTGAGGGGTAGGTGAATGGAAAAACCAGGACTTAAATGCAAGTGTGAGCCAATCACACCATGGGGAGAAGGATCAAATAACACTTGATCTCTATTATTGCAGTTTTAAAGATAAGGAAACTTTAAATGAGATACCTAGAGTAGTCAAATTCACAGAGAAAGTAGAATGGGGGTTGCCAGGGACTAGGGGTAACAAGGAATGGGGAATTATTATTGAGTGAGTTCAGAAGATGAAAAAATTCTGCAGATGGATGATGGCAATGGTTGCATACCAGTGTGAAGGCACTGAATGCCACTGAATTATAGTCTTTTTTTTTTTTTTTTTTTTTTGACACAGTCTCGCTCTGTTGCCCAGGATGGCTGTAGTGGCTCCATCTCGGCTTACCACAACCTTTGCCTCCCGGGTTGAAGCAATTATCCTGCCTCAGCCTCCCGAGTAGCTGGGACTACAGGTGCAAGCCACCATGCCTGGCTAATTTTTGTATTTTTAGTAGAGATGGGGTTTCACTATGTTGGCCAGGCTGGTCTCGAACTCCTGACTTCGTGATCCACCAGCCTCGGCCTCCCAAAGTGCTGGGATTAGAGGCGTGAGCCACAGCGCCTGGCCAAATTATAATCTTAAAATACATAAAATGGTAAATTTTATGTTATGTACTTTAATTTTTTTTAAATGAGGAAACTGAGGTCTAGCAGGATAAAGGTGTGGACTAGATTTCATATGAAGTATGGGACAAACTAGGTTCAATTCTTAGCTAGGCCACTTGCTGACCTGCCCGACCTTGGGCAAATCACTCTGAAACTGTGCTTCAGTTTCCTCCTTTGAGAAATAGGATATAAAATAGTAAATCTAGAATCCATTGGGAGATTAAATGAGATAGTAATAACTCCATACCAATCACTTACCTGGGACATAGTAAATTAGCAACACATACATTATTATGACGAGGTTTCTCAACCCAGAGCAAGAACAGCCTTTCAGACGCTTGAAGAGTCTTGGCGGTTTGTTATAAAGCTGAAGAGACTGAGAGACAATGACTTGCCTGAAGTCACCCAGCCAACTTGTAACAGAGCCCAGAGTTGAACCAAACCACTCTTCTCTGAGTCCAGAGATCCCCAAAGCCAGCCAGCTCACAGTGCTTTCCCTTTCTAAAGAACTAAACTGCCGTGGATGTGAGACATGAATTTCAAGTCTCAATGTGGAAAGCAAGGGCCCCTGCGGCTCTCAACGGATTCACACTCTCCCTCTTGCAAAGCGTGAGTCAGCTCCGGTATAATGTGTGAGTCTGGGCCAGCTCCTCCGTGATGAATGTGCATGTGACTGCCAGGTGGCATCCAGGTGGGGGCTGGGCCGGGCAAGCAGGCACAGCTAGACACCGCTGCTCTGTCTTGGCGTAAGCTGTGTGCTTTCTTTCAGATCCAAATTGCTGCATGGTGGTATGCAGAAGTCAGGAGGCCCAGGTTTTACATCTTCAATTTGCTTCCAAATTCCTCCTTCACTGTGATCTCAAGCAAGTGGCTTAACTTCTCTGTGCCTCAGTTTCCACGACTGTGGATACATGAGTAATTCTGGTCTTGCCTGCAGCAAAAGGTATGGAGAGGACCCAAGTAATGACGTGTGGGAAGGAGTTTTGCAGAGTTACAAAATTACATCAAGCCAGGTACAGTGGTGCTGGCCTGTAGTCCCAGCTACTTGGGAGGCTGAGGCAGGAGGATTGCTTGAGCTTGGGAGTTTGAGGCCAGCCTGAGCAACATAGCAAGAACCTATCTCTAAAAAAGGAAAGAAGGAAGGAAGGGAGGGAGGGAGGGAGGGAGAGAAGAAAGAAAGAGAGAGAGAGAGAGGACCGGGCACAGTGGCTCACGCCTATAATCCCAGGACTTTGGGAGGCCGAGGCGAGCGGATCACGAGGTCAGGAGTTCAAGACCAGCCTGGCCAACATGGTGAAACCCTGTCTCTAATAAAAATACAAAAATTCTCCGAGCGTGGTGGTGAGTGCCTATAATCCCAGCTACTTGGGAGGCTGAGGCAGGAGAATCGCTTGAACCTGGGAGGTGGAGGTTGCAGTGAGCTGAGACCGTGCCATTGCACTCCACCCTGGGCAACAGAGCGAGACTCCATCTCAAAAAAAAAAGAAAAGAGAAAGAAAGAAAGAAGTGAGTGAGTTATATCGGCACGAAAGGCATCAGCATTCCACTTCTTTGGAGAAATACGATCCTAAGAATAAAACAGAACTACGCCAGGCTGTTTCTTTTTCCCATCAGTTCCTGGGCTTCTCAGGGTCCCTCTGGTCTCCTTGCTGTTCCCTCACCCCCAGGGTGCCAGGTTCATTCCTCAGACTCAACACTTGTGGAGGGCCTACTGTGCACTAGGCCCAGGGCGAAGCCACTGAATCCTCCCCAGAGGTCCCCAACGTCAACATTATTCTGGGTACTAAAAAAAAAAAAACATTATTCTGGGCCTTATTTTACAGAGAGAAAACTGAGGCTCGCAGGTAGTAAGCAGCTCGCCAAAGACGGCACCACTGGCAAGGTGGAGCTGGGCCATGAAGCCAGACTTCTGGACCGTTCCAGCGTTCCGCCCTCCCCAGGGGAAAGAAAGCTCCTGGAGGAGGCATCATCAGGTCCTCTCCTTCCAACCACAGAAGGCTCCAGAAAACAATACATGGAAATTGAAAGGGGCAGGTCCTTGCAACCCTGAAGTAAATCAGCTTTGAGAATGTAAAAAATTGGAAATAATAATAGTTACCATGTTTCAAATATACTGTAGGATAGTCACCTGAGACACATTTCGTTACTTCATATACACAATAATTCTTAGAGGTGAGTACTGCTATTATCCCCATCTTACCGTTGGGGAAACTGAGACTCAGGTGAGGTAACATGCCTGAAGGCACATAGCTAGCAGGTCTGTTTCCAAAACCTGTGGTCTGCCCACCACATGCCACTGTCAGCCTCCTCCTTCATTCATTCTTTGATTTATTCATTTATTAAACATTCATAGCTTTTTTCTTGTGCTAAATAACTTGCTGGACAAAGGGAAGACAGGAATACCTGAGCCCCACCCTAGAGGAGGTTATTATCTAAGAGAAAGATAAGGCTCAAATAATTATAATCTAAGTGATAAGAGCCAGGCGAAGCAAACTGCTTGTGCTGGTGTTGGATTGGAGCAGGCAGTGCCGGCTGGAGTTGTTGTTTTTGTGGCTTTCTTTAAAGGCAGAGAATCTGGCAGCAGTTGATCTGAAAAGTTTCTTTGCAGTCAAGTCATCCATTTTTATTTTATTTATTTATTTTTTTATTTTATCTTTAGAGATGGCGTCTCACCATGTTGCCCAGGCTGGACTTGAACTTTAGAGCTCAAGCAATCCTCCTGCCTCAACCTGTGTAGCAGCTGGGACTTCAGGCGGGTACCACTACACCTGGCTCCATTTATTTTTTTCAGTCCAGATGCTGAAACTCACACTTACTACCTGTGTGATTTTGGGCAAATTACTTCCCCTGAGCCTCAGTTTTCTCCTTTAGAAAACAGAGGAAGGCCAGGTGTGGTGGTTCACACCTGTGATCCCAGCACTTTGGGAGGCTGACGCGGGCAGATCACGAGGCAGAGACCAGCCCGACCAACATGGTGAAACCCCATCTGTACTAAAATTACAAAAATTAGCCAGGCAGGATTGTGTATTCCTGGAATCCCAGCTACTCAGGAGGCTGAAGCAAAAGAATCACTGGATCCCAGGAGGCAGAGGTTGTGGTGAGCCGAGATCAAGCCATTGCACTCCAGCCTGGGTGACAGAGCAAGACTCAGTAAAAAAAAAAAAAAAAAAAAAAAAGAAAGAAAGAAAGAAAGAAAACAGAGAGAAAAATACTCATTTCACAGAGTTGCTGTCAGAATTAAATTAACTGAAATACTGTATTCCTTCAAATGTATGAGACCCAGTGTGATCCAGGTGCTGTTTTTGGTGCTGGGGACACTGGAAAAAGCAGATGGGAGACATTTCCTTGTAATCACAGAAGTATTTTAAGTTTAAACAAAAAAATTGTTTTAAATCGAAGCAAAGGATGCATACAGAAGAGTACAAAAATCAGAAATGTACACAGGCCAATGAATTTTCACAAACTAAACACACCCACAACCAGCACCCCGATGAGAAAACATTACCAACATGGTCAGAAACAGGCTGTGGCAAGAAAGGCACTGACCTCCCCTGTAAAATTTAAGCAGGGGTGGAGGGGGGCGGCAGCCTCTGTCATCAGGATAAATCATATTTTTAATGCAGTGTTTCTGAAAAATCAGAATTAATGCAAAAAAACCCATGATGATCAAATATCAAAATTTTCAATAAAGACAGGATTAGTGACGTGCTATGCTGAGTCATATTTAAAAACATCAGTACTGCTGATCTTGCCTCCACCTGCTTCACCCTGATTACCAGCACCCCACCCTCAAAGTCACAGCCCTTCCTTCCAACGGTAACTACTGTCCAGACTTCTAATCCCAGAGATAAGTTTTGTCTGTTTTTAAACTTCATATACATGAAATCACACCCTTCACAGCTGCTGTCACTCAATATAATGTCTGTGAGATTCAGTCACATTATTGCGTGCCATGAAAGATGTTTAAACAAAGCGATGATGTGGTCAGCTGTGCATTTTAAAGAGATCAGTGTGGTGGCAGGGAGGAGGATGAATGAACAGCAGTCCTCGCCTATGCTGGAGGAGGGACTGTCCACATGGAGAGAGCAGGCAGAGTTCACGGGATTGACTGAATATGGGAAATGAGGGAGACGGAGAGGGATCAGGGAAGAAACCAGACCTCTGACTAGGGCAATTTGGTGGCTAGAGGAGCCATCTCTAGGGCGGGGACAGGAAGGAATGGGGGAGAATAATGAGTTCAGATTTGAGCATGGTGAGTGTGAGGTACCTGTGTGACATCCAGAGGGCTGTCCTAGAGGCAGCTGGACAGAAAAGCCTGGTACTCAGGAGAGAGAGAAGGGAGGGGAATATGTCCCTTCAATTCCACCAGCATCAGTCAGCAGGTGGTAGCCCTGATAAGAGCGTTTGCAGAGGGTCAAGGAGGGGCATACAGAAGATAAAGAAGGGATGCTGAAAAGCTTTCTGGGAGCAGGTGGTTCAAGCAGGTGTGCAAATCAGAATGAAAATACTAAACACACAACTGTCCTGCCTGGCCCATCAGGCCTTCCTGGAATTCATCACCGTGTTTACCTGCAATCCAGGAGGATTTGAGTTGCAAAACATCCTTCGGATTAGGGGCTGTCCTGTCCCAGCCCCTGCCATCCCCCCCACCCCCTCCGTTGTACCAGTTGCAGCTGACTCAGCCAAACCTTTCCTCCTGGCAGCCAGGGACGCTTGCCTTTAAAGGCAAGAGAGTCTTTTCCCAGCCTGCCTTACTCACTCCTAACTGTGAAGCTGCTAGGACCCGCCCTGCACCACCCTGCCACCACCACCACCCCTCCCCCTCCCACTTTCGTGCTCTGAAGCACGCACCAGGCTCCAGCATCCGCCTGTCACCTGGCACCTTCCTGCCAGCAAGTCCCAGAGAGCTCTTTTCCTCCAGACTGGCTGGGGCTGGAACTGCTTAGAATTGGACCTAGAAGAGGCCGAGTTCCGTCCAGGACTAAAGGCAGCCTCCAGGGAACAAAGTTGCCAGTGTGGGCACAGACTAGGGAAGGGTCACAAGCTCGTTGAAGCTGAATGCTGGGGCTCCACAGCCTCCTCACACCTCCTTTAGTGCCTCAGGTAAGGTAGGCTTGTGGGGACACTGAGGTTTCCTCAGGTCCTTCCCCTGCTTAATAACTCTCCATGGCTCCCCATTGCCCACTGCATAAAGCCCTCATGCCTATACCTGACATTTGACTGTGATTCCACCTCTTCAGTCTCTTCTTCTCCCTAAGCCCCTAGGCTCCAGCCTCAGGGGCTACACAGCGGCCCCTCCTGCTCCCCTTTTTCCCTGCACCCAAACCATCTCTGCTCAGATGCTATTTCCTGGGACCTTCTCTAAGCTTCTTTCCTAGCTGGAGTTAAATTCTGCTTCCAAAGACTTGGCCACCCAAATAACAAACAAGTCCACCAGAGAATCTAATCTCTGATGCAGTGTCAATAGCTTCTGATGAATTTGCCTCTGACCAGTAGCCTCCAGGGGTCCTAAAACACTCACAGAGAGGAACACAGAGAAGTAGAATTTCAAGCAGTTAATGAGGGTCTGTGTGTGGGCAGGTGGGGCTGGGTGGGTGAAGGGAAAGCTTTTTTTCTGGCCACTCTGCTTTGTCCTCAAGCACCACCCTACCATGGGATGGGGATTTGACTGAAGTTCTCACGTCAATAACTAGTACAGTTTATGTGGCTAAGCCTTTATAAACATCCACTTTCCCTCAGGCCTACCGAGGAAGGGTTTGTTATATCTGTTTTACAGATGTGGGTCTTCAGGCTCAGAGAAGAGAAGGCAATGTTTGCCCATGAATGTTTGCAAGTAAATAGCAGAGCTGAGACTCCAGAGTCCCAATCTCGGCTCCACCATCAATCTCTAAGAATGGCTCAGACATTCTTTTTTTTTTTTTTTAAAGACGGGGTTTCACCATGTTGGTCAAGCTGGTCTTGAACTCCCGACCTCAGGTGATCCGCCCACCTTGGCCTCCAAAGTGCTTGGATTACATGTGTGAGCCACCGCGCCCGGCCGGATTCTTAAGTCCCCTAGGTAATCATTCTGGCAGTCTGCTGCCTTTGCACATGCTCTTCCCTCTGCTGAGAATGGCCTTCCCTCTGATCCATCTGGTGAACTCCTACTCAGCCTTCCAAACCCTGCTCAGCATGACCTCCCCCTTCCCAGATGCTCTCTCTACTCCCTCTCCTTCCCCTGCGGTACAAGTTCTCCTCCTGTACAGATTCTTAACCCTCTACACTTGACTTGGTATTGTTGCTGCTTATCTCCCCTCTTCCTCCTCCTCCAGTGTGGGGCCTCCATGAGGCTAACAACGGGGTTGCATGTCTCTGTCCCTGGGAAAGTGGGAAAGTGGCCAGCATGGGGCTGGCCTAGAGAAGGACAAGGTGGCTGTTTGGTGAGTGTGACCCATGGGCTGAGTGAGGCAGACCCACAACTGGGAAAAGGCATAGACAGTAGACTGGACGTGCTAAGAAACAGGGAGCTGTGGAGAGACTTTGAGTAGGGAAGTAGCAAAACCCAAAAGGTACTTATGGAAAGACGCGAAGTATCAGCAGGACAGAGTGGAGTGGAAGGAATATCAGAGACAGGTAGACTAGCTGCTCACTCATTCGTGCATTCCTTTCCTCCTTCAGTCATTCACCGCGTGCCTCGGCTGCAGAAGCTGTCCTTGAGGTGTTCACAGGCTAAGGAAAGACAGAGGACAAGTGGCAACCTACAAAACACCAAATGGTAAAGGAGAGAAAGATTTCCACTTGGGAGAATCAGGGACACTTCCTAGAGGAGGAAGAACCCATGGTGCTTTCTGGCATGCTGAGGTTGGGGAGGGCTTCCCTGGCAGAGGAGACAAGCTGAGCAAAGGTGTGGATGTGAGTTGCTGCTGTAAGGGGCAAGGCTGAGCATGTAAACTGGTGCCCTGAAGAAGGACCCTGATGGCCAGGCTTGGCCCTTACTCCCTCCATGACAATGTCAGACAGATAAGCAGGAGAGTGGCAGGGTGCTGAACTGGAGGACGAAAGACCAGAGATGGAGGCCCTGCAGACAGCAGGGGAGGGAAGGAAGATGAGGTGTTGTAGACAGCGGAGTCAACAGGACTTGGGGGGCCGCCCAAGGGTGAGGAGAGAGGAGAGAGGTGACCCCAAGCTTTCCAGCCTGAGAATCAAGGGACCATAGGAACTGCAGCCTTGGGCAGGGGTGTGCCCAGAATGCGCCTGTCTTCTGTTTCAGGGCTCCATACCCAATCAAGGTGACCCTCAGCCAGAACTGGACACATGGCTAGAGAACTCCAGGGGTCATCTGGTCGGTTCAACCTCGTGATTTCCAACAGACAGTAAGACCACCATGACTCCCTTCATAGGGAAAGGGATCCTCAAGACTTTGGTCAGACCTTGGGACTGGGGGGTCTTTCCCTTCACTGTGTCTCATGTAAGGCCCTGGTCTAGAGGAAATAAGGTGAGTCACATGATAACAAGACCACTCCCAGTGCAGCGGCACATGCCTGCACTTCCAGCTACTACGGAGGCTAAGGTGGAAGGACCACTTGAGCCCAGGAGTTAGAGACCAGCATTTATTTATTTACTAACAAAACAAATAATCCAACAATATCAGCAACCAGTAAATGAGAACTTCCATGCTAAACACTTCATGAGCTTATCTGGAAATTACACCTCTCATGATAGCAATGAGATTGCTGTGAAGAATTTCATTTTACTCATAAGAAAACTGATCCAGGAACTCGCCCAGGATCGCGGCCGGGCTAGTATACAGTTGAGCTGGTTCCAACCCGAGGTCTCTCCTGTCCTTAACGTCAGTTAACCTGCCTTTCGTATTTTCCACACTTACAGGACACCACAGATTCACCTGAACTGTGAGAAGTAGAGGAAGGCGTCCCAGAGGAGGAGATTTTAAAGCCCAGGTTTGAGATGGGTATGCATTTCCAGGCAGAGAGCCTGGCCGGTGCAAAAGCAAGGCTTGGCTCACAAACGGGAATGTGGGGGGTGGAGACAGGGAAGGGAGAAGTCAATCACTGAGCAAGACGTCCTGAAGTCTCTCTAACAAATACTACTTTCCACGCAGTAGACGCTGTTCTAAACACTTCACAAATATTATCCCACTTAGCCCTCCTACAACCCCATCAGGCGGTACTGTTACTATCGCTAGTGCACCGAAGTCACCCAGCGGCCGAGTGAGAACTCCAGTCCAGCTCTCCACCCGCTACTCCGCGCCTCCCAGCTTGCCTTACAGCCGGGTACCGGCTCCACCATTTTGCCAGAGAAGAAGGCCGCGGAGGCCCAGAGAGGCGTGCACACTTGCCCTGAGTCACACAGCGAACGCCCACCGCGGTCCCAGCGCACTGAGAGCGGGTCGATCGGCAGCCAGAGCCGGGGTGGTTAGGGGCCCTCCCGCGCCCGCGCCCGCCCCCGGCCCCACCCCTCGCCCCCTCCCCGCGCACCGCCCAGGACAGGCTGGGCCCTAGGCCCCGCCCCGAGGTCCTACCCACAACCCACCCCCCCGACACACCGGCGTCGTCAGCCAATGGCCGGTGTCCTATAAACGCCACGATCCGCGCGCTCTCCCGCAAGAGGCAAGAGGTAGCACCAGTAAGCGTGGCGGTCACTGGTTGCAGGTCCCGAGTGAGCGTTCCAGAGAGCGGGAGACCAAGCGACCGGACTCGGAGTCAGAGTCGCAGTGGGCGTCCCGGGACCGGAGCACGAGTCTGAGCCGGAGAGCGCCGCCCGCCCGCCAGTCGCCACCCGCGCACCCGGCACTGCCAGAGTCACCAGCGCAGCGCTGCCATGGAGCCCAGCAGCAAGGTGAGTCGCGCGCCCGCCGGCCCTCCGGCAGGAACAAAGGCGCGGACTCCTGCCCGCCCCTCCGCCGGCCAGAGCCTCCCCCGCCGCCCCGCCGCGCTGTGCGCCCGGGGTGGGCCGCGCGCCTCTCCGAGCCTGGCTCCGCGCGAGTCCGGAGCGCAGCGCCCCGCCGGGCCGCTGGCCGCGGTGGGGATGGGCTCGGATCTAGCGGGCCGGAGGGCACCGCGTGCGTAGTTGGCGCCGGTACTGAGCACAAGGCTTCCTTCCGGGGGCCCCGCGCCGTCCACGCGGCCCGGCAGCGGCCGGGGACACAGGGCCCGGGCGCGGCACGTCGCTCACGACCTCGGCGGCGGCGGCCCGTTGCCGGCTCCTCCTGGTGCGGGGGAGGGGGCCCAAGCGCGGCGCCCATTGGCTGAGCGGGCCGAGCCCCCGGCCCGGCCCCGGCCCCGGCGCGCGGAGTAGGCGGGACCCGCCCCGGCTCTCCGCCCGCTCCCTTGGCCCGGGCGCCCCAGTAGGTGCGCGGCCTGGTGCGAGGTGTCCCACCAGCCTCCCCGACTCCCCCCGCCAGTCCCCCGCGGTGCCGAGGCCGAAGGGAGGGCACTTTCCCCAGGCCCGGGCTCGAACGCCGGGGTTCAGATGAACCTCCGATCTCTGAGGCCCTCCTTTTGGAGGAGTGCAGGCCCCAAAGCTTTGGCCCAGTCCCGCGGAGATGTGCTCGGGAGAGGCGGGTTTACCCTGGGGGCCGGGCGGGGAGCCGGAGATGGGAAAGAGCCCCAGGCTGGAGTCGAGCGGGAAGCGCGCAGGCCACAGGGCTGGGGAACGAGGGAGGGATGGGGACTCTGGGGACAAACAACTGCCTAGATAGGATTTCTTTTCTCCTGTGTATACGGGCTTCTGAAGGGCATCTCTGTGACTCCCGCAGAGCGATTCCTTTTCCACAAATGTTTGTTGAGCCCCTCCTGTGTGCTGGGCATTGTTTCTTTCTGCCCACCCGCCCTTCCTCCCCCTAGTCTAGAATATTTTCAAGTCCCCCTTTTCTTTTGAAACGCTCCCTCTTATCTGTTATACTTGGATTTTTCCATCTCCTCAGCTGGGAGGGCACCTGGATGGCCCTTTTTTTCTTAGCTGGGACTCCGGGGTAGCACTGAATTCTGAACTGCTCTTCCTACCGGCGGTGGAAGTGTCCGGTGGGACTGAGCAGGGTGACCTGGGCTCTACCCTCGGCGGGAAAAGGCCTTCCGCCTCACACCTATTAAATCCATGAATCAAGACGACTTGCTTCACCCTTCCTGGGCTCTCGCTTGAGGTGAGACCCCGAGGAAGTTCCCGGGGACGGCTCCCTACAATCATAGATGAGCCGCAAGAGCGGGATATAACTAACCAAATGTGAAGCGAGAAGCTGTTTTAGCTCTAGTGGCAAAGGCTGGGACCCTGACTGTCTAAATATCTCAGGACTCTTGCAGGCCGCTTAACTTCTGGGCCTCGGTTTTTCCACCTGAAAGACAGAGATCACTTTTCTCACTTCCTCTAGACAAGGAACTCTCTATTCAGCATGCAATGCCAGACATGGGTATTTATCTGTTGAGTGGATAAGCGAATACTCTACATGGAGACAGTGGAGGGGAGAACCAACAGGTTCTTAGCCAAACTACTTTTCAGCATCACCGACCGACCTTATAGTCTGGCTGGTTCCTCACCAGCCTGGAGCTCAGAGAAGGGAATTAAGTTTGCTGAAGTCACACAGCTAGTAAGTGGCTGAGCTGGGTTTAAACCCAGGCCAATCAGATTTAATTTCATTTCTGTCTCCACTGTCTCTCTTCACCACAACATTTCTTGAATTTTGGGCAGAAGGGGGAGAGTTTGCCTGTCTTCAAAGGTGGCCCCTTGTGCCAGCTGGTTCTAAATAGTGTGGCAGGTGGGTGCTCTTCATGCAACGCTCTCCACATTTTCCACTGTCTTCCTCATCAGTAATTAATGTTGGAACACCTCTGTCGCAGTGGTTTATCTGTATTTATACATTCATGCACATGCGATTTGATGCTAACAGATTATATGCCTTCATAAAATAGAAAATTTTTTTTTTTTTGAGACAGAGTCTCACTGTTTTGCTTGGGCTGAAGTGCGGTGGCGCGATCTTGGCTAACCGCAACCTCCACCTCCCAGGTTCAAGTGATTCTCCTGCCTCAGCCTCCCGAGTAGCTGGGACTACAGGCATGCACCAACATGCCCAGCTAATTTTTGTGTTTTTAGTAGAGACGGGGGTTTCACTATGTTGGCTGGGCTGGTTTTGAACTCCTGACCTCGTGATCCGCCGACCTTGGCCTCCCAAAGTGCTGGGATTACAGGCGTGAGCCACCTCGCCCAGCCAAAATAGAAATTTCGAAAGACAAATACATACAAGATAGGAGTTATAGTCATTTTCCCCTCCAAATCTTGTGTAGATCATTCCATATACATTCTGGAATAACGCCCTTCCCTTTGGAGATTGCTGATTTGACTGGCAAGCACAGTCTTTTTTGTGCACAATGTTAAACTGAGGCCTGGAGAGGTTGTAGCGCTTGCCTTTCACACAAGGTCTAAAAGCCAGGTGTGTCTGGCTCTGAAGCCTTGGTTCTGCTGTGTTCCTCCTTGTCTCCTAGTAAATGGGAACGGACTCAACTAACTTCCCTGTGTTCCATTGTGCTCCTCTGTAACTCATAGTAATGAGCTTAGCTGACTAGAAAGTAGGGGATAGATGGAATCGTCTTGCCTCCAAGCCAGGGGTTCTTCCACGATCCCTCCTGGGCAGCACGAAAAAGAGAGCCCTATCCCAGATATCTTTCTCCACCCTTTGTGAAGAACTAGTCCTGCCTACGCCCATCACTCATCACTTTACTGGCCAGTCTCTGCCTTCCGGAAAAGGAAAAATG
This sequence comes from Alouatta palliata, assembly GCA_004027835.1. Classification (NCBI taxonomy): domain Eukaryota; kingdom Metazoa; phylum Chordata; class Mammalia; order Primates; family Atelidae; genus Alouatta; species Alouatta palliata. The sequence goes on along the minus strand of PVKV010025523.1, from coordinate 1,182 downwards.
AGAAATTGCAGGTTTCCTCAGCCCCTCCGTGGTGCAGAGAGCATAGTTTTTTGTTTTGTTTTGTTTTGAGACAAGGTCTCACTGTGTCACCCAGGTAGGAGTGCAGTGGCACGATCTTGGCTTACTGCAACCTCTGCCTTCCAGTCTCAAGCGATTCTCCCACCTCAGCCTATTGAGTAGCTGGAACCACAGGTGTGTGTCACCACGCCAGGCTAAATTTTTGTGTTTTTGATAGAGACGGGGTTTCACCATGTTGCCCAGGTGGGTTCGAACTCTTGAACTCAGGTGATCTGTCCCCCTCGGCCTTCCAGAGTACTGGAGTTATAGGTGGGAGCTACTTCACACGGCCAAGCAGAGGTGTTTGAAGTCTTGGATATGTGATTTTGAATCCCGCCTTAGCTCAGTTGCCCAGTTTTCATCATTACAGTGTCTAGGAATTCAGAAAACAATGTATGTCTGTCCCCTTAGATGCTCCATAAGTATTCCTTGCTTCCTTGGACTCCCATGATGCATTGCACTTACCTGGGCCCTGGGTGACCTGTACCTACCTGGGCCTTGGCCTCTGTCCAGAAGCTGGCATTCTGGAAGTGTGAGCTTTTGGGGAGTCAGGATGCTGGCCCATGGGTATTAAGTCAGGTAAATCATTAAAGCTCCCGCTAACCCATTTTTCCCAGTAGGGGCTTCTCAGGAAGCTAATAGGGATGGCACATGAATGAGAGTGCCAGGCCAGGGAGGGTCAGCTCATGTGACTGCCCTGCCCTGCTTTGGGCTTCTTTGCTTTGCTTTTTTTAGGCTCCCCACCTACCTTTCTGAATTTGGGTCAGCCTTGGGATAGTTTGAAAGGAACGTTCACGTCCACTAACTGCTAGAATCCTCACAACTGCCCTGTGATACAAGTCACACTGACTTCATGGTCCACTAAAAAATGACTTTGCCAAGATCACACACTGAACCTCCCACCCCAAGACATGCTGCCAGCCTTTCCAGGATGACATTAGAGGGTGGAGGGAACCCAGAGCAGGAGGGGCCTTCCAGCCATGGCCCAGTCCTCCATTTGACAAATGGGGAAACTGAGGCCAGAGAAGGGAAGAGATTTGACCAAGATAAGGCTATCACAAAAGATTTGAGTCGTCCTATGGAGCTGTGTTTCTTTTTTTTTTTTTTTTTTTTTTTTTTTTTTTT
>PVKV010025522.1:0-23901 GCA_004027835.1 Alouatta palliata | reverse complement strand
TTCCGTCTGAGAAATCTGAAATTAGTCGATTTGCTAGGTAAATCTAAGATGTTGTCACAAGAAAACCTAGTAAAAACCGACCGAGGTGGCGTAATAGCCATGTGACCTGAAAACGCTCATGGCTTTTGTCACCCTTCCTGCTTTAAGGGTTCCAGCCCGCACCAGCAGCCCGGCCCTGTGGGCACCGACCATGACTTGCACCAACTGTGCAGGGTCCCTCATGTGGGGCCCCCTGTGCCTCTCTTATGAATTCTCACTCACTCTGGACTCTCAGCTCCAGGCACCACCTCAGAAGTCTATTTGGACCGGCATGGTCCCTGTTGCTGGTTCACTCGGCCCCCTGTCAAGTCCTTGGCTTATCATGGTTATAATTTTATGCTTTGAGGTAAGACTGTCGGTTGGCCTTCTGTTGCCCAAAGAAGAATGGCAGAATGATTAAAAGTACCATGTGAGTTCAGAGTCAAAAGGACAGCCTCCCAGGCCCCTTGCTGGCTGGATGAGCAAGGTAACCCTACTAAGTCTAGGCTTCCTTATCTGCAAAATGGCTCTAATTGGCAGCTACCTCATTGCCTAAAAAGCTCCCAGGGGAGGACTCAGTGACCGCTCTATCAGTTTGCTCAGCCGTGGTGGCACCATCTCCTTCTCTCTGCAGGCACAGACGGAAGAACAGGGTGGACGGAGGGCTCTCTGCACCTTCCCCAGCCAGCAGTGTGGACGACAGATTGCAAGTTAGTATCTGCATGACCTCTGAGCTCCCCTGCCTGTGGCTGCCTGGGCTGCTGAGATTTTGGGTGGTTTTATCACTACAGAGAAATGCCTGGCATACTGGGGAATGAGCAAGGTCCAGAATAACAAGCTTTGGCATTCCTCAGCCGCCCCCTCCCCAAGATGGGGCCTGGACATTCCTGGAGGTCCCAGGATGGCTCCGATCCCCCTCCACCATGGCTATTGTTTGGAATTCTGTGGATTCCAGAGGCAACTGCCCAGCAGACTGTCTTGCTGTGAACACTCAGCTCTGCAACAGTGTTTGCCTGTTTGCCCTGGGAGGCCCAACGGTGACCCAGAGCAAAGGCCTCCCACCTGCCTGCAGGCTGCTGCTGTGAGGACACACGCCAAGGAACCCAGGGTCGGGGGGATACGCAGGAGCTTCTTCCCTGACCCCCCCACCCTTTGAACAGGTCTTTGCTGCTTACTCATCCTGTCAATCTCCAGGAAGTATTTATACTCCTTCCCGATTTCAGGACTAGGTGACTTGGCATTCTGCACTCCCTCCTCTAACTCCAATTACCTCTCAACCCTCTTATCTAGAACACCTCTCACACTCCCCAGGAGTAACAACCTTTAAAGCCCCTTCACCCTAAAGCCTGCCTTTGAATTCCCCAGCTAGATTTAGGGGTGTGGGTCTTATCGCTCCCCGTTCTATTGATTAAATTGAACTCAGGCAGATTGATGGCTTCCCAAAGCCCGTGTTGTTACTGTTTCTCAAAGTTGTGGGCCAGGGATCACGGTCTTTGGCAAGATTCCTTGGGGATACAAAGGGAATTACAATGGGTGGGGTCGGTTCGGTTCTTCACTCGTCCCATCTCACGGTGCGGTGAGGCTCACGGCCCAGCGATGCATTCCCCCAGGCTGAAAAGGGGCTGCAGGAGCTTCCCCTCTCATCCTTCCCAGGTGCCCCAGGAGCTGGCTGTCGGGTGTGTTCCATGCCCTTAGCGCAAGCGGGACAGGAGCCTAGGTTCCCTTTAGGGGGTGGGCTGCCACCCCAAACCCCATCCTTGGCCTCAGGCCAGCCCTGGTGCACCGCCCGCTCCCACGCGGGACGGGAGGCTGCGGGCTAGCAGGTGAAGGGGCGCGCTCTGACCGTCAGACCCCGCCCAGGCGCACCCGGGAGGATGGGCTGGGGCGCCGCGGGCGCCGCGGAGGAGGTTGCGAGGCCGTGGTCTCCACGGCGCCGGAGGACTAGGACCTCCGGGGACCACGTGGGCCCGGGAATCGCCCGCCAGGCTGGGACAGAAGACGCACGTGCCACGAGCTGAGCCGAGGGGGCGGGGATAAGGGCGGGGACGGGGCGGGGATAGGGGCGGGGACGGGGCGGGCCTGGCGGGCGGGTTGCGGCGGTGGGCGGGACCGCTGGCGGTGGGCGGGGCTGGCGGGCACGGCTATAAAAGGCGGCGCGGGCGCCGGCGCTGACGCAGCGGCTGGCGGCGGGCGGCGGGAGGCGCGCACACTACTGGCTGGGCAGCGGCGCTCTAGGGTCCCAGGCCCGGCCGGCGCGGAGAGCATGGCGGGCGCGGGTCTGAAGCGTCGCGCGGTAGCGGCCCCGGCGGCTGAGGAGAAGGAGGAGGCGCGGGAGAAGATGCTGGCGACCCAGCCTGCGGACAGCGCGGCCCCGGCGGGCGCGGGGGAGGGCGAGGGTGTGACCCTGCAGCGGAGCATCACGCTGCTCAACGGCGTGGCCATCATCGTGGGCACCATCATCGGCTCGGGCATCTTCGTGACGCCCACGGGCGTGCTCAAGGAGGCGGGGTCGCCGGGGCTGGCTCTGGTGGTGTGGGCCGCGTGCGGCGTCTTCTCCATCGTGGGCGCGCTGTGCTACGCCGAGCTGGGCACCACCATCTCCAAGTCGGGCGGCGACTACGCCTACATGCTGGAGGTCTACGGCTCGCTGCCCGCCTTCCTCAAGCTCTGGATCGAGCTGCTCATCATCCGGCCCTCCTCGCAGTACATCGTGGCCCTAGTCTTTGCCACCTACCTGCTCAAGCCGCTCTTTCCCACCTGCCCGGTGCCCGAGGAGGCTGCCAAGCTCGTGGCCTGCCTCTGCGTGCGTGAGTACGGGGCGCGGGCCGGGGGTTGGGGGGTCGTAGTCCCTGGGTCCCTCCCCACCCTGGATCCCACATCTCTACCTTTCTGCGTCCCTGGACCGTCTCAGCAGTTCTAGGCTAAGGTCATTGGTCGCAGAAACCACGTGCGTTTCTTTCATTCATTCTTTTACATTTCTCCCCACAGTCTAGGAATATCTCCAGTGAGACGACAGTAGGGTCCCTGCGCTTCGATGGGCATTCCATTCCCCCACGTAAGCGGTTTAACCAAGTGCCAGCCTCCTGTCCACACCGCTGAGCAATACTCCCAGCCTCTTGCGTGGGACCCACGTGGAGTAGCTGAGCAGCCCGTTTACTGTTAGAACTCCAGTAGCTGGCTGGTTGGTGAGACGGGAATTGCAGTTAAAAAAATCATTTCTGCTCTCCAAACCGGCTTGTCAGGAATCAGTGACACGGGCTGACTCAAAAGGAAACAGTAGTAATAAAATCGTATGAGGGTAGTGACGTGCTGGTGTAGGCTAAGGGAACCCTCATGAGGGTTGCCCGTAGTGAGAGAGGGGAGCTTGGCTGCATATTCAGTCTGTGTTGGAGCGGATGGACGTGCAGGTCCCGGGTTACACGGGCAAACAGCCATGGTCCTGATGTGGAGGGCTCAGTGCTGGTATGTTCTTCACCAGGCCAGAGAGAATGGCTTTTTTCAAAACAGTTTTCTTCTGGGATTTCGGGGGAAAATCTGTTGTACCAGATACCACATGGTTTGCCTGGAGGTGGAGGGGGTGTACGGATCTGGGCATTCTCAGGCTCATCCCATGGCTTTAGAAGTGCCCTGCTTTTGAAGTTTATGTTGGAACCTGGGTCATCCCAAACTTAGATTTATTTGCATTGAGAGCTGCCAGCTAATGTTAGGATCGGCCTGGATCTCAGTAGTGTGTACACATTCAGGCTGGGAAGGGCTGAATCTATAGTTTGGGGTCATGAGCCTTGAGATCAGGGGACTGTGTAATTACTTGGAGTGGCTTCTGACTGGCAGGACCTGCTGGCGCTGTTGGGGTTTTGGAGTCTTTCTATGCCTCAGTCTACTTTGGTGGGGAGGGGAGGGGGGAGGCATTTCTCCATAAATGTGAGAGTGTGGACGGCGAAACTCTGGCAGGACTCTGTGGCTGCCTGGGGTCAGAAGCTTCCCTGAGACTCTGAGCGGAGCAACCACACCAAAACGCGGACCAGAGTGGGAGAGCCTGTGGCTCCTGCTGGGCGTTGGAGATGTGGATGTCGGGGTGACTCAGATTCTTGTCTTGTCATTGGGAGAATTTCACTGGTTGAGTCTCCCTCCTGCTTAGTTAGGTACATGGTGGCTCCGTAGGTAATGACATGGTTAGTAGCTTACACGGCCTGCACTCTAACCTTTAAAATGAATTCCTAGCTGGCCTGGTGCCGTGGCTCAGGCCTGTAATCCCAGCACTTCGTGAGGCCAAGACAGGTGGATCAACTGAGGTCAGGAGTTCAAGACCACCCTGATCAACAAGGTGAAACCCCATCCCTACTAAAAATGCAAAAATTAGCCGGGCATGGTGGCGCATACCTATAATCCCAGCTACTCAGGAGACTGTAGCAAGAGAATTGCTTTAAACCCAGGAGGCGGAGGTTGCAGTGAGCCGAGATGCTCTTCAGCCTGGGCGCAACTCCATCTCAAAAAAAGAAAGTGGTCCGTTTTCCCCAGGCAGTGCACAGAGGCCGCCCTTTGGCTTTCTAGCTGCTAAGAACCAAGTGTGCTCACCACAGCCCCCATAGGCCCCTGCGTAGGGCATCTGGGGCTTTCCAGCTTTGTGCAAATAGTAAAAAGGTGTGTGGATTTTTTTTTTGAGACGGAATCACTCTGTTGCCTAGGCTGGGCGGCGGTGGCAGCACCTTGACTTGCTGCAACTTCTGCCTCCTGGGTTGAAGCAATTCCTGCCTCTGTTTCCTGAGTAGCTGGGTTACAGGTGTGCGCCACCACGCCTGGCTAATTTTTTTACTTTTAGTACAGATGGGGTTTCACCATGTTGGCCAGGCTGGTCTCAAACTCCCGACCTCAGGTGATCTGCCAGCCTCGGCCTCCCAAAGTGCTAGGATTACAGGCATGAGCCATTTCACCTGGCTGGGTGTGTGGATTCTAGCTTAGTAGCTAATGTGCCTTCCAATGAGGCTGTACTAAGTCGCACGTTCCTGAATTTATTTTCTGGTAATAGAGCTTTAAAAAGTTTTTGTTGGCCGGGCGCGGTGGCTCATGCCTGTAATCCCAGCACTTTGGGAGGCCGAGGCGGGTGGATCACGAGGTCAAGAGATCGAGACCATCCTGGTCAACATGGTGAAACCCCGTCTCTACTAAAAATACAAAAATTAGCTGGGCATCGTGGCACGTGCCTGTAGTCCCAGCTACTCGGGAGGCTGACGCAGAATTGCTTGAACCCAGGAGGCGGAGGTTGCGGTGAGCCGTGATCGCGCCATTGCACTCCAGCCTGGGTAACAAGAGTGAAACTCCGTCTCAAAAGAAAAAAAAGTTTTTGTTTATTTATTTTTTATATTATATTTGAGACTGAATTTCATTCTTGTTGCCCTGGCTGAAGTACAGTAGCATGATCTTGGCTCACTACAACCTCCGCCTCCAGGGTTCAAGTGATTTTCCTGCCTCAGCCTCTGGAGTAGCTGGGATTACAGGCACTCGTCACCATGCCCAGCTAATTTTTTGTGTTTTTAGTAGAGATGGGGTTTTGCCATGTTGGCCAGGCTGGTCTCAAACTGCTGACCTCAGGTGATCCGCCCACCTCTGCCTTCCAAAGTGCTGGGACTACAGGCATGAGCCACCGTGCCTAGCCTAAAAAGTATTTTGTTTTTCTTCGTAACATTCTTGGAGTACCAAAAAGTATTTTAAATAGCTTTCCAGCAGTCCTTTTGATTCCTGTGGGTAGGCACAGCCTTGAGGGAGGCTCTGTCCTTGCCAGCCTGCTCTGACCCAGAGGTGAGGGTTTAGTTAATAGGATCCCTTTCAGGGAAAGTGAGGGCCACACTTCCTATGTCCCTAAGCCGTTCCTACTTGTTTTTCTCTGACCCACCTGTGTGGTGTGTGTTGCTTTTTTTTGGAAAGAGATTTTCAGTAACAGAAAGGGATGTGCTCTCTGTAAGAGGGAATTTATTCTTACTCTGTGTGTAAGGGAGAAAGGAGTAGCTGTGTTCTCTGAACATGCAGATTCTGCTGAGAAGTGGGCGGGCGTGCTTGTCTGAGGCTGGTACAACTCCAAGCCGATTCTCAGGTTTCTCTGACTTCAGCTCACAGAAAGGCAGTGGATGTCCCAGAAAGGGAGATCCTGCCCTTTTAGGGGGGCTTCTGAGAAGTCTTACCGCATATGCATGTGGCAGCATCTCAGGTGGAGGGTGGGTGGCCTGGAGCCCGGGCCGGTGGGCAGGATGGGCGCTCCGGGGTGTGAAGGAGAGGCCGGGCATTTGGCCTGTGGACATGGCTCCTGGAGCAGTGTAAGCCATAGAAAGTGATTTTTTTTTTCTTAATCGTCACACATAAGGTTGGGTTCCAGAATTTCTCCTTAGGATGGGAAAGGGCACCTTGTACCCCGTTATTTCTTGAGCCTGACCCTACAGAAGGTGCACCGGCTTTCGTGTCTGCATCCTCAGCCCACGGGCCTCCGAGGCTGCCTCGGGAGAGGGCACGGCTTGGAGAACAAGGGTCTCATTTTTGCTAGCTGTCTTTTTAGTCCCCCAGGCACGTCCCACAGAAAGTTTCTTCTTGTTAAATAATCGTGTTGTGAAATGGTTTGGCCTCGCTTCTTAGAACAATCCCACTGATGGTGACGGTGGGAAAAACCCCTTGCCTGTTGGTCTCGTTAGGAAATGAGGTCCTTTCACGTGTGTCTTTGTGTTGGCGCGATTCTCACTCGTCATAAAGGCGACAGGAACCAGCTCCGTCTGTCGCTTTCTGGATGGCCGTGTGGAACCTGGCATGCAAATAGGGTTGTGTGGGTTATTTATTGCTTAGTGAAGACTTGGTAGTGTGTACTGGAAATTCAGGTGATGTTGGGTTTATCAGAAGGCACACAGGCTGGAGCTGAGATTCTGGCTGGGCCTGGATTTGGTTTGAGCGGGGTATCTGACCTCCCTGGGCCCCGGCGTGCTCTGCATCGCTTGTAGGGTAGCGTCTGCTCAGAGTCCCGGCCCAGGCGAGAGGTTCAGAAGACACTGTTCACCTCCGGGGACTTCGCCTCCAGGGAGAGGCTCTCAGAAGAAGCGCCGATGGGCCCACCGGAGTCTCAGTCACTTCCCCAAGTGCATAGGTGTCAGGGAGTGGCCTGCAGACAGCCCCTCCATGCCTTGAATGCAGAAGGAGCCCCTCCTGTTTCCCTGTCCCAGTTGGGCAAAGGACAGGAGCCTGCCTGCTGGCACAGTCCCGGGCGGCACGCCCATCGGTCTCACGGGACTCTGGCTGCAGATGGCTGACATCTGGCCTCATGGGGGACAGTGCCAGGCTCCCTGGAGAGAGGGGGCTCTCCCCGTGGCCGTCACTCCTCAGCAGATCCGTTGAGGGCGGGTGTGGGTTTAGGAACCTGTGAGCTGAGACATCGTCCAGTTAGCATCAGGCCAAAGAGCAGCCAAGGCTTTGAGGAATCCACCCCCGAGCCTGCTTCTGGCTGTGGAGTGGGATTGCCCTAGCGCCAGGTGTCTGGGGATCCCAGGCCTCCGTGTGAGAAGGTGCCAGTCACACAGGCTGGGACTGTTCCTCCGCGTGCCTGCATCTCCTGCTCCCCGTGCACTCTGAGCAGCCCTCAGCTCACTGTCTTCCTCTTTGGCAAAAAGAAGGAAGGAGCAAGGGAACAAAGAGGGGAAGAAGCAGAGAGAGGAGCCAGGGTTTCCCTTCATCTGGAGCTCTGGGGGTATCACCAGAGCCCACCCACTGTCCCTCAGCACAGGCTCAGGGTCGGGGCTGTGGATGGAAGTAGGAATCGCCACAGCTGTCTCTGATCCCCTCCCTAAAGGATGAAAGGTGTAAGGGGTGGGTTTGGATAGCTCTGGACTTAGCTGTGGTCAGTGGACTCCAAGGCCAGTTAGTGACCAGAGAGCAGAGGGGGCCTGTGTGTGTTGCCCTGGGGTCTTCAGGCTGCCTGGCAGCCTCTATCCACTCCCTGGGTGTCCAGCACCTGTAGCTTGCAGCCCCGCTTCTCAGTCTAGGCTTGTGTAAAACCTGGCCCGGGTCGGGTTTTGGGATGCCTGCATCCCCCCGCCCCCCACCCCCACAGCTGGAACCCTGGTTCAGCTAATGAAGGTTCTGGGTGTATAAGGAGCTGGGTGGGCCCCAGAGCTCAAGCCATGGGCTCAGTGCAGGCGGCAGCCGGTGATTAGCGCTGAAATCTGACTTTCCCAGCCAGACATGAAAGTGCCGCCGGCGCCTGGGCAGGTCACACAGCGTCATGGGATTCAGAGCCAGCCGGGCGAGTCCACAGAAGCACATAACCCCAAGGCACACCGGAGAGCCTAGCGGGCACTTCTGACCCTTTTTTCCTGGGTCACAGACCTCTTTCATAGTCCAACAGAATGTGCAGAATCTTGCCCAGAAATGTGTCTCAGGCACCTTCACACAGAACAGTGGGCTGCGCAGACCCCCTGGAGCCTGCCAGGGTGAGAGGCGCCCCCTGGAGAGTGTTGTCCAAGGTAGGGCACATGCTCGGACTCACACTTCTTTTTCTTTTTTTGAGATGGAGTCTTGCTCTGTCACCAGGCTGGAGTGCAGTGGCGCAGTCTCGGCTCACCGCAAACTCCGCCTCCTGGGTTCAAGCGATTCTTCCACCTCAGCCTCCCAAGTAGCTGGGACCACAGGCGCGTGCCACCATGCCTGGCTAATTTTTTTTGTGTTTTTACAACATGGGGTTTCACCATGTTGGCCAAGATGGTCTTGATCTCTTGACCTTGTGATCCGCCCGCCTCAGCCTCCCAAAGTGCTGGGATTCTAGGTGTGAGCCACCGCGCCCAGCTTGGACTCATACTTCTCATCACTACTTTCCACCCCAGCCTTTGAAGCCAGTGATAATCCCCAATTTACATCTGAGGAAACTGAGGCAGACTCAAGCTGGGAGCCTGGGGCCACAGTACCTGCCTCTACACTGAAGCCCCCATTTGTCGTCAGCCATAGGGAAGCACACAGCCACACCTGGGGAGTGTGGTGGGGGCCAGGGATCTGGGGTGGTGCCAGTTAAGAAGGTCGGGTGGCCCATTCAACCCAGGTAAGGACACAGATGGGTCAGAGGCTCATCTGTGTTCCCCAGCCACACCTGGGGGCCCCTCACAGCCTCCACCCTTCTGCATCCTTCCCGGACTCATAGCAGGTTCGCTGGACAGCCTCAGGGTTCTGCCCCGCAGTAGACCTTGTCATCCCTGGAGCCTTACCTGGATGGCTGGCCATGGGCAGGCCTTGCCCAGCCCGTCTGCAGGGACAGGACATGTGTAAGCATGCAGATTGGTACTCTGCACCCGTCTGCTCCCCAGAGGCCCTGTGGCAGCACCCCCTTCCCGCCACTGCCCTGTTCCAACAGGAGGGCAGGGCCCCTCGCCCAGCGTCTCCTTCCCTGATCCTGGCGGAGTCCTGAACTCTCCCTCCGAAAGGTGGACCCAGCACCTGTGCCAGGAGCATGGGAGGCATCTCTGTCTCTGCATCCCTGTCCGAGGACGGTTCTCCCCTGCCCTGGGATTTGCCCACTGTGTGAGGAATGAGCGCAGACTTCCCGTTCGTTGGGCCCCTCAGAGCGCAATGCCTTCACACCTGCTGCGTCTCCCTGACCTCTGGCCGGCCGGCATCTGTAACTCCTGAGACACTGTCCTGTGTGAGCTGCTTGTTAATGAGAAAGCCAAACTCTGTAAAATATTTGAAGAGTTTTATTCTGAGCCAAATATGAGGACCAAGGCCTGGAGGTCCTGAAGACCTGTGCCCCAGGGGGCTGCGCCACAGCTCGAGGTCATGCATTTTACAAGGACGGAAGTTACGGACAGACATCAGTGCATACATGAAAGGGTCTTGTTTCTGCCGGGAAAGGCAGAGCATCTCAAAGCAGGAGGGGCTTCGCAGTCATAGGTGGGTTCAAAGATTTATTTATTTTTCTTTTATATATACATATATATTTGTGAGCTGGAATCTTGCTCTGTCACCCAGGCTGGAGTATAGTGGCAAGATCTCAGCTCACTGCAACCTCCACCTCCTGGGTTGAAGCAGTTCTCCTGCCTTAGCCTCCCGAGTAGCTGAAACAAGAGGTGTGTGCCACCACACCCAGCCAGTTTTGTGTTTTAGTGGAGATGGCTTTTGCCATGTTGGCCAGGCTGGTCTCAAACTCCTGACCTCAGGTGATCTGCCTGCCTCAGCCTCCCAAAGTGCTGGATTTATCGCACCTGGCCAAAGATTTTCTGATTCACAGTTGGTTGAAAGAGTTACTAGTTAAAGACCTGGAATCAGTAGGAAGGAATATCTGGATAAGTTAGGAGGTCGTGAAGACCGAGATTCTATTCTTGCTTTTTCTTTTCTTTTTAAGATGGAGTCTTACTCCGCTGTTCAGGCTGGAGTGTAATGGTACAATCTCAGCTCACTGTAGCCAGGTACAAGTGATTCTCCTGCCTCAGCCTCCCAAGTAGCCAGAATTATAGGTGCCTGCCACCATGCCTGGCTAATTTTTGTATTTTTAGTAGAGACAGGGTTTCACCATGTTGGTCGGGCTGGTCTCAAACTCCTGACCTCAGGTGATCCACTCCCAAAGTGCTGGGGTTACAGGCGTGCGTCACCGCGCCCAGCCCAGAGACCAAGATTCTTATTGTGGACGAACCCTCCAGGTAGCAGGCTTCAGTAGGTGGTACCTGTGTCTGTCAGACCTGAAAAGGTGCCAGACTCACTTCAGTCTCTCCTGGATCAGGAAAAGCCCTGGAAAGGGAAGGGAGTTCTTTACAGAATGTAGATTTTCCCCACAAGAGACAGCTTTGCAGGGCCATGTTAAGATGTCAGAGGCATAGATTTTGGGGTAAGATGCTCCCATCTCCTCCAGGGCCTCCTCGTCATGATGCTGTAGGACAGTCAGCTGTTGTGGCTCCAGTCTGTCAGCCTTAGGATCTCTGTTTTAATGCTAGTGCTGGTCAGCTGTACCTGAATTCAGGGGGGTGGCGGATAATGAGGCATATGTGACCCCTCTTCCCATCGTGACCTGAACTGATTTTCAGGTTATCTTTGGAATCCCCTTGGCCAAGAGGGAGGGGTCCATTCAGTCGACTGGGGCTTAGAATTTTATTTTTGGTGTACATGCTCAGACTGCAACTGGTACAGAACCAAGGCCCTGTGACCCCGGGGCCAGCCCGGCATTTAGTCCCTGTGCTCTCTAGCTGCTGGAGGCTGATGCGGAATTCCACCCACAGCTCACGTGTGGCTTCAGAGTCAGAGGGCTTTTGGGGCTGTGTCTTCACCTGGTAACATGTAGGGGCCCTGTGAGTTGAGTTGCCTGAAGAGCCCAGGGTCTGTGCAGAAGGCCTGAGCAGGGCCCAGGCTCTGTCCTGGGAGCTCTGAGTCCCTCAAGCTGTGTGGCCCAGAGCCAGGCATTTGACATCTCTGGGTGCTTGTTTTAGAGCTGGGAGTCTGGGGTGGCTTGGATCTGCAGCAGGGGTCAGGTAGTGGAGGCGCCAGCCAGGAACCAAACAGCCCTGACAGGTGATAGTGCAGATGAGGAGGGCAGGAGCCCCTGGCCAGTGCAGGCCCTGAGATGGCTTCAGGCCCCGCTCAGAGCCCAGGCTCCCCATCGCCAGGGATTCTTCCCGGCTTCAATCACCACACCTGCAGAGCCGGTCGGGGCTGGGGAGATGCCCTGGCCTGACTTTGAACAGCCGCCTCCGCCTATGAGACGGACAGACTCTGTGCTGGCTAAGCCTGAGTGCACTCTGCTCGGCGAGTTCGTTGTGTGGTGTTCGCTTCCACTTGCTGCTGAAGTGGACTGGCCTGGACGCTGGCCAGGAGCCCACGTGGGTTTGCTGCTTCTCTGGGACAGCCAGGATTGAAAAGCCCAGTTAAGTGGCCAGAGCATGAGGATGACATTTAGGAGACAGGGTATCCTCACTCCGCTGCCCAGGAACTGCTGTGTGCCTTTTAGCTAGTAGGACAACCTCTCTGATCTGTTTATCCCAGCTATAAAATGCTGCCACAGGTGTCCTTCCACCCCCACAATACTGTGACTGGAGCGATTTTCTCTCCTGTTTCTTGTTAGCCTGACTGATGGAGCTGTGGAGGTTTCGGAGTGGGGCGTGGGTTTCTGGGCCAGAGACGCGTGAGGCTCCACACTTAGCCAGCAGTGGTGGTTCCTTATCACTGGTGCCCACAGCTTCATCTGTGCCCCGAAGATAATGGCGCTGCAGTGCCTGATCATCTCGGTGGTGATGCTTTCATGGGGCGCATAGGACACGTCCGTGAGGCATTTTGCCCATGCACCGGGAGGCAGTGTTCCGACCTGTTGGAAAAGGAAAGGGAGGCTCAGTCCCCAAAGTAACTTGCCCAAGTTACAGCATTTCAGCACCTGGTGGCCTGATGTCAGAGCTTCGGAGGCGGGGGGGTGGCCCTTCCTGACGGTCTCCTGGAGTCGAGACCCTTGGGAAACCCATATTCCCCAGGACACTTGCGTCGGGAGAACCTGACCAAATGAGAAGTTGCCCTTTTTGCGTTCTCCTGCTCACCCCGGGACTCGAGTGTCAGCAGATTTCAGAGCTTCCCAAATCTGCGCCTTCCTGGGCTGTTTGAAACGAGTGTGTCAGCCCCATTCCGGACAGCTGCTGACGCCTCCACCCCCATGCCAGCAGGGACAGTGTGGTCGGACCTAACTCAGCCGAGGTTAAAAATGGAAAAAAGCACAAAGACATATGTTCGAGGGCTGGTGGCAGGGAATTTGGAAATATGACACCAGCCTGTTAGTCATTTGTTTCCACAGGAATCAGTGAATCAACACTGAGCAGGTGGGCGGGCCCAGGGGCTTGGGCCATCTCGCTGCTTGTCCCGGGACGGCTCCGTGTCCACATGGCCCACAGGTGGGGCCTTGTGCTCCGCAGAAACTGGGCATCCACGCTGGAGGCGCTGCCTTTGCTGTCCTGCCCCTGAACTGCTGTTTTCCTTGGGGTTTCCAAACCACTTTGACCTCTCCTCGGCCAGCAGTGGGGAGGAGGCAGGTGGATCTGGAGGCCACATGTGTGGGCTCAGTGTTCCAGCCCATTCTGGGGAGAGGTTGGCCTTGGGTGGGGACAGGAATCACAGGGTCAGGCACATTAAGTTTCTGGAGCCCAGTGGAAGTGACGTGTCCATCAGGAAAGCACCGTGTGTGCGGGGTGGGGGGGGTATGCCAGCAGCGCCAGCCTCCCTAGGGGCTTGTTCTATGCAGATGTGCTACCCTGCACCCCTCACTCACCTGATCAGAAGCTCTGGGTTTCCGCCATCCCCCACCCCTGCCACTGCTTTTACACGCCCCACCAGGGCTGACCTGGGAGATTGTGGGGCCTTCTATAAGTGGAGAAGGTGGAGGCTTGCCATCAGAGCAGGGAGGAAGGCACTGATTTTACTAAGCCCCACGTTCACTGGGCTCCCGCTAAGTCTGGGGCCCTGTGTGTACCGAGTGGGTTCCGACAAAGAAGCTATCTCAGGACCCCAGCCAGCTGCAGAAGGGTCCCAGGATCCAAGGCTGGGTGTCAGGTTTGACAGGTACCGGCTGGGCTCGGGGCTGCAGTCTAGGCTGGGTGGGACGGGACCGGTGTCAGGCCAGGGCCAACTGCTGTGCCGGGTGTGCTCTGGGGGACGAGGCTGCCTGGCCTCCTGCAACCAGCAAAGCCACCAGCCACTTCCTGTGTGCTGTCTCCGGCAGTTCTTGGTAAATGATCCTCATTTGCCTGTAAGGCAGCACGGCTCATAAGCCTCGGACCATCTCTGCCCCAGAGCTGGCCCTTTGTATCAACAGACTCTGAAAGCATGCGCAGAATGCACCCTCTCTTTCCAAAGACTCCTGGAGGAAGTCCCTGGGGGCCTGGCAGCAGCACCTCTGTTCCTGTTGGGCCTGAAAGGGATGGAAGGGACTCTTGGATGCATGCCTGGGACACTCAGAGTGGCCACGCTTAGGCTTGAAGGGGCCAGGGAGGAAGATACGGATTTCCTAAACCCCATGCTCATTGGGTACCTCCACTTACAGACAGGCCAAGGTGCTGAGCCCTGCAATAGTCACTGCTCTGTTGGCTGCGGGGCAGGTGAGGACTGGTGGCCTAGGGGGCAGCCTCTCTGGCCAGCAAAGAGGATTTTCCTCAAGGAAAATCCTGGGCCTGAGCCTTACCCATGGACGCTCTGTACCTGCTACACATTTGTCTCCTGAAAGCATTAGGCATTAGTCTGTGTGGGGAGAGTTCCTGGGGCCTGGGGTCCCCACCCAGCTGGGGCCGTGGTTCTCATCTGCTCTCCACATCAAACACCCCTGTTACTGGTCTTTCCCCCACCCTGTCCTCTGACACTGGACCCTGCGGGACCCGTCTTCTGACACTGGACCCTGAAGGACCATCCTGTGTCTGGCAGGATTTTATCGGGAGCTGGACAGAATTGGGACCAGGCGACCAAGATGCCAGCATCAGGGGAGACAGGTTCAGATGCTGCAGAAGTGAATTCAGGGGGCGCCAGGCAGGAGAGGTGCCTCAGGTTAGGGAGCCTTTGGGTACTCCTCAGAGAATCATCTTCCCCAGGGTAGAGGCCAGGGGCCTGGAGAAGGCAGCCTCCTGGTTTACAAGTCGAGGGAGGGAGGGGATGCCCGTGCGAGTGGGGAGGGAGCAGGGTGAGGGGTCGAGATGTGCACCTGTCCTGTCTGTGGGCCTTCCCTGTTCAAGCGCCTTGCACTGTCTGTGAGGTCAGTATCTCTGGGAGCTCACTCCAGAGATGGGGAGGCACAGAGGGTGGGTGGGGGTGTCTCCCTAGCCCATGCCGGGTGGTGGCAACCTCCCCAGGACACCGCACCTGCCCCTGGGGGGTGATGGGGATGTAGGTGAAGGGAGAAGGAGGGCAGGGGTCCCTCCAGTGCACTTTTTCCAAAAGACCCCGGCCAGCCAGCCAGGTGGGAGGCAGCCAGATGACCACAGGGAAGAGCACGCCAGTCTGGGAGGGGCTCCCAGCTCAGCCTGCCCGACTATCTGCAGATCAAGCCAAGCCACAGGGCTTCATCTCCTGGCCCAGCTGTCCCTGAGGGCCAGCACAGCCACACTTATCTGGGGTTGCCGACCCTGTGTGCTCACCACCACTGGCCTCCCCCGCTACCGCCGCTCCCACTCGGGACATAGCCCTGCCCATCCTCCTGCTGTGGGGTCAGCCAGCAGCCCCTCAGAGGTGTGAACACTGAGGCTGGGGAGGGGCCAGGTCCCAGCGGGGGCTGAGGTTGAAGCCCCCGACTTCTCCCATGACTACCTCGTCTCCTTAAAGCCAGAAAGTACTGAACCCAGATGAATGCATGTATTTGTTTAAGATTTTATTTCATCCTGAAAGTTAAAAAAAGGACATTGTGGAGAATAATGAAGCCTTTGTTTACTCATCACCCAGCATCAGTAAACATTAAAATTTATGTTCTTGTTATAAAAGGAATAAATATGATAAGGTCCCCTTTGTTCTGTGACTGTACACTTCCCACCTGACTTCCAAGACCCAGCCCCTCCTGTCTGCCCGCCCGTGGTTATTTTAACGTCAGGAGATGATCCGGTGAACCCTCCCTGTGGCACCCACCGGCCCCTGAGGACTGTTTTTGGTTGGGAGGCGGGGTCAGGTTGGTGGGGACGCGGGGGAGGGGGGCCTGGCATCTGTCCCACTATGGTGACAGCTGTGATGGCGTCATTACCCAGCACCGTGTCAGTGTGGCGGGACAGCCCATGGCTGGGCACTTCTGGGCAAATCACTGCCTTTCCTGGACCCCCTCCAGCCCCCAAGCAGAGGTGACAGCCGCGGAGACCGCACCCAGTCCCAGCGCCTGTCTGGTTTCTGGAGTTCGGTGCCTGCTGTCTACTGGGGAAAGGCAGCCTCTGCGGCTTCGCCACGCCTCCTCCACCTCCCTCTGGGGTCAGTGATGCAATCAGCCAGCCTCTTGCGAATCTGGAAAGCCTGCGCTTGCCAACAAGGTCCCTGAGGACCGGCTTTTGTGGTCACCCTCCACCCCCGTACGGAAATGGGACTGTCAAGCCAGGAACTGCCCAGGGCCCCTGAGCAACCCAGCTGAGCCCCAAGGGTTGGACTGGAGGCTGTGGACTGGCGACATTTCCATGTCCCTGGGAGTCCTGGGACAAGGGGATTTTCCCACTCCTCACCGCTTCACTTTGGGTGAGGAGTGGAGGGGAGTTTCACACATTTTGTTTTAGGAATGGCAGCGAGCACACTACTTTCGGACATTTGTCAGCCAGGCTTTCCTGGTGCCTAGCAGTGGCTTCTGCTCCGGCATCCAGGAGGTGTGGCAGGCTGGTTAGTTCCCAAGAGACGGGAGGGGAGGCTGGCGGCCGTTCCTCACTCAGGGCAGGTCCTGTGTGTTCCCCGCCTGGTGTCGTCGCTCTTTCCTTGAGATCTGCTGCTCACACTGTAAAAATTCCATAGGATTTGTTCTGCTGGGGAAAAGCCGCTCACTGGAGTCCGCAAGGCCACGGCTGGCAGCATCTTCTGAGCATGCCTTCCGTGGGGAAAGAGAAGAGGAAGCCATGGCCTTTCCAGTGCTCTCACCTGCCTGCAGTCTGAGCAGTGCTGTGCAGGTGGCCCGTGGTGGGCTTTGCCCACTTCTGGGGTGTAGACGCTCCCACGGGCAGATTTCAAGCTCCTGACAACTACAAATACCTCACAGGCACAGAGGAGTGAAGGGTAGTGCGGCCAGCAGTGAGGGGTGTCACGGAGTCAGTGCCTCTGGGTTAATGTGGTTTACTTCGTTCTAAGTTGCGGGATGGCCGTTTCCCACCAGCTCACAGATCCCTGAATAGCGGCTCATCGTGCCTGCGTATCTCAACAAACACCCCCAGCACACACGCAAACGCACACACTGGCCTAGAGCTGGGGCCTTACAGGGCCCTCGAGGACATGCTGGTGTCTGGAGACCTGTCTGAGCATACCTGACCCCGCATCTCAAGGCTGTGCCTGTGTATCTTTCACGGGGCACAGGGTCCCTGTCCCCGAGTGGCTCCCAGTCCAAAGCTCTTTGGTCCCACACAACATGGAGCTTTCCCTCTGGGAAAATCACCCAGCAAGTGAAATCTGACCCAGAGGAGACACAGGAGTGTTCCCGTGGGATAGCGTGGACACCCCCAGGAGGGGCTCTGGCTGGGAACTGAACGGGTGCCCAGCAGCGCCTTCTGAGGCAGGGGTCCTGGCTGTCTGTGTGGAGTCCCTCCGCCTTCTGAAGCACACGGTGCTGTTTTCGGTTTCAGCGTGCGCAGCTCTGTTCACCACAGGCCCCTGGGGCCCCTCCCGTGCTGCGCCAGCCCCGATGTTCCCAGGTGACTGGCCAGGTATTTCCAGGATAGCGGGACACCGCACTTTGAGGAAAGGGCCCCACCCTTGTGGAGTTTGGCAGCTGGGCTGTGCGTGGGTCTCACCGTCAGGCCAGGGTGCTGAGTAGGTACAAAAAGATGTAGTGGGCACCTTCCAAGTGGCAGGATCACCTTGCTCACCTGGGTCTCTGGAGACAGTGCCCCCACTGGAAGCCCTGACTACCACTCTGTGGCCTGGTGCAGGTGCGGAGCGAGGGAAGGTCCTTTATAGCCCTTGGCAGGTACCTGGGATTTCGTCCTTAGACCTAAAAGAACTGCGAACCTTATCAAAACGGGTCCCAGAAAATCAGAGCCTGCGTAGGGGCTGGCATGGGACCGGAGCTGGCGTGGGACTGGAGCTGGTTCAGGAGCTTGTTTCTCTGGTGGACCCAGCCCTGGTGCCGGGGTGGGGTGGGGTGGGGTGGGGTGGGGTGGTCACCTCCCAGCCTCCCCTGGAGCTGGTGTCTGCCTGTGGGACTCACCACTGCCCTCTGTCCTTCCAGTGCTGCTCACGGCCGTGAACTGCTACAGCGTGAAGGCCGCCACCCGGGTCCAGGATGCCTTCGCTGCCGCCAAGCTCCTGGCCCTGGCCCTGATCATCCTGCTGGGCTTCGTCCAGATCGGGAAAGGTGAGTATGGCCCCCAGGCCCCACTGGCAGCCCCTCGAGGCTGTGCCTGTGTATCCTTCACGGGGCACAGGGTCCCCATCCCCAAGTGGCTCCCAGTCCAAATCCCTGCAATCCCATACAACGTGGAGATTTCCCTGTGGGAAAATCACCCAGCAAGTGAAATCCGACCCAGAGGGGACACAGGAGTGCTCCCGTGGGACAGCGTGGGCACCCGGAGGAGGGGCTCTGGCGGTTTGCCGTTATTGTGCAGTGATGTCTGTAAGTCTTGAGTGCCCAGCCGATGCATTGTAACCTCACCTGGGGAGGATGTAGAACGTTCCAGCCCTGGCAGGGGCTGTGCCTGCTGTGCTGACCTCCCCGCACCCGGGGTCTGTCAGAGTCCCTTGTGCTGTCACCCCCAACCCTCCCCCAACGGGGCCGTGCGCCTGATCACACTGCGATTTCTTCATCACTCCATGGCAGGGTGGGATTGTCTTCATGTTTCTGTCTGCTTATTAAGAAAGATCAGATAAGCATGGAAAACAAAACAAACCTTGGAAGCCCGTCACTCAGACATGCCCACCGTTCACATTCAGGAACAAGTGACAGCCAGCAGGTGTGAAAGTTTTAAGGCTGGGGGGCCCAGGCTTTGGTCGTGTGCTGTGCAACCTCGGGGAAATCACTGACCCTCTCTGAGCCTTTTTCCGAGCTGCTTTCTCTTGGGGCTGCTGGGAGGAATAACTAGGAGAATGAGTGTGGAATGGCCCCCACCCCTGGCACGTGCGTTCTCTGTCGTCATTGGCTGACACGGTTGGCATTTTGCTGGGTGTCTCTGGACCCTGTGACACACACCCCGTAGATCTGTGTTCTGTGTATGCCTGCAGACCCTCTGCCCTTTCCACACTGTGCTGTTCTGTGGTGAGGTCAGGCTGGGGTTTAATAAGCAGTCCCTGTTTGGGTGGTCATAGCCCCTGGGGGACACAGTGCTGGGCACTGGATCCCACCCGTGGCTGGGTGCAGTTGGAGTGGAGGATGCTTGAGTCCAGTGCGGATGCCCCTCTGCAGTTCCTTCTGAGTTTGTCTCCATCCCTGTTGGAGCCAGCCTGGGAGCAGTACAGTTAGGACTGTCCTCATTCTGTTCTCAGGTAGAGGTGGCTCCACCCTGAGCTGTGGCACTGTCCCTGAGTGCGGGCACCCTGCAGATGCAAGCTCTGGTGACTCACAGTTGCTCATGGCTACAGAGAGAGGCCGCCTGGTCCCACATGGCTGTGGGGGAGGCAGGTGGGACCCCAGGGATGCAGAGGACAGGGCAGGCCCCTACTCAGCAAGCTGTGAGCTGTCCTGCCCCTTCCTGCCCCATGCTCGTCAGACACGTGGATGCCGCCTCATCCTGCATGGGGCCCTGCCTCGGGTCGGGGCCGCCCTCCTGTGTGCACTCTGCCGCTGGTGGGCTGTGAACTGAACGGGTGGCCAGCAGCACCCAGCATGCAGCCGGGGCCTTGGCCGGGCCTCCCCATTGCTCCCGGCGCCCCCTGCTGGCCAAACACAGCACTTTGCCCGACTGCAGCTGAGGCTGGGGCTCCGTGCCCCCGGCAGGTGACCTGGGCTGGGGGGATGCAGTGCTGGGCTATACTAACCTACGACAGGGAGACAAGCTCCCAGGGCCAGCGCCAGACTGCCTTTGTCAAATACATTAATCTGTACAAAAGCCCGCAGCAGGCATTGGCTACCTGTGTCATCGTTGTTGAGGGGAACGTCCCACCAGATTCCCAGGTGGCTCTGGAAGGTGGCCCAGGTCATCCCTTCAGGAGCTCAAACCTGTCCCCCATGCGTGCTTCTGACTGGGGATTCTCAGTCACTCAGGGTACCAGACCCACCTGAGAGCTGGTGGGACACTCCAATTCTGAATCACCTCACTCAAGACACGACTCGCTCATTCCATGGCTCCGGGGCACTCGGAAGTTGCCCGGGGAGGTGGTCAGGCCTGAGTAACAGTTTACAAGCAGGAGAAAAGTCCATCCCGTGCCTCCAGGAGGTGTTCAGGGAAGGGAAGGGCGCTTTGCTCGGGAATGCCTCTGCTTGGCTGCTCTCATCAGAGAGCCAGGAAAGATTTGGAGGGAACCTGACTTTTGTAAAAACAGATTTCAGTCGGGTTAGCAAAGAGCTTTTGTTCAACTTGAATACATAATGCATTTATAATTCCGTTAGCTGTTGAGATGTCCTCCTCCACCGTGCTCCCCCGCACTTCCCTTCTGAGCTTTGGGATACAGTGCCACGTCTGCAGAATTCCTCTCTTCTGTTTGGCTTCAAGAGATGTGTTTTGTTACCAGATGAATGCCTTGCTTGTTAACCTGTCCACCCCTTTCTCCCAAAGCGACTGTCTGACTTTGTATACCCCTTGGGCGCAAAGCCCTTGGCAGCTGCCCCTCCCCTTCCTCATACCTGGCAGCAGGGCCCCAGATACTTCCAGCCCCAGTTTTGCAATGACTGGCCACTAGCCCTCTCCAGACCTGGAGAATACAGCAAAAATCTGGCAGAGCAGGCCTGGCCCACACACCTGCCCACCCCACACCCTGGTGCCCTGCTCCATCGGGGCTGAAAAGGCTCCTCCTTGCTGCCCTGGGCCCCCAGGTGGGCTTTGCTGTGGAGACCCTGGCCGTAGGGGTCCCACAGGCCTTGATCGATCGCACAGCCTCTCGCCTGTTGCCTCCTTGTCAGGGAAGGTCATGATCACCCCTTCCCAACTGGCCTCCGCAGAACTGTCGTCGGCCCCATGTGCCAAATCTGTGTCACTTCCTAACGAGGACACGGCCCTGCATCCAGAGCTGGTGGGGGGACATGAGAACCAGAGGCACAGGAATGGGAGAGTTGCAGATGGGGGACAGGCAGGGCCCCCAGTGCAGACCAGAAAAGCCCTTCTGAGGGGTTGGGCCTCCCTGAGATGCAGTGTGGGAGGGGCGGCTGGGTGAGTGACAGGGGCCGGCTCCACAGGGACCTGAGTGGTCAGGAGCCCTTGCCCTGGTGTCTCGGGGAGCCACGGCTGCCCCTGGGCTGGGGCGAGGGGGCACGCAGGTCTAGGTGTCACATGAGGTTCTGCAGTTAGTCCCAGCCCTTTCGAAAGGGGAGACAGTACTTAAGTTAGGTTTCAGATGTGACCCACTGCCACACGAGTTGTGGGTAGGGGACAGTAGGTGACGGTGGCTTAGACAGGAAGCTGCAGAGAGAAGTCTAGGGAGCAGAGCCCAGAGCCCCCAGGCGAATGAGATGGCTGGGCTCTGGTGGGCAGGGGCACCTGATTGTACCCTCACCTGCTGTCTCCTGCTTCTCATTCCCAACACCCAGCCAAGGCCGAGGCCCGTGCTCAGGCTCTTCCCTAAGAAGAGAGGGTGGCTGGGCCTTCACTTCCAG
The DNA here is from genome assembly GCA_004027835.1 of Alouatta palliata. NCBI lineage: Eukaryota > Metazoa > Chordata > Mammalia > Primates > Atelidae > Alouatta > Alouatta palliata. The sequence goes on along the minus strand of PVKV010025522.1, from coordinate 2,510 downwards.
GGCGGAGTGGGAGCATGTGCACCGGCTCTGCCGTCCGTGCCCAGCAACGGCGCCACGTCCCTCCTGCGGGACACAATGGGGCGCTTTGTGCTTTGCTCAGGCTGCGGCGGTCAGTGGGCAAACAAACGAATCTCTCCTTGAGCAGTTACGGATTGGATGGTTGTGCAGATAAAAGGTTCCAGGAAAGCTTTCTTTTCTGTCTCCTCCCTCGTTGTACTATTGGAGGTCATTATTCCCCTGGAGCAAGATTTGCCCTTTCACTCTGCACCAAAAGGAAGGCAAGCCCCGGCCAGCCACACTGCGTGCCCCTCGAAAATGCTTCCCCTGCATGGGGCTCAGACCCGGCCAGCCACGCTGCGTGCCCCTCGAAAATGCTTCTCCTGCGCGGGGCTCAGACCCGGCCAGCCACGCTGCGTGCCCCTCGAAAATGCTTCCCCTGCGTGGGGCTCAGAGCCAGCCAGCCACACTGCACGCCCCTTGAAAATGCTTCCCCTATGTGGGGCTCAGACCTGGCTGCTGGTGGCCGAGACCCCTAGATGTGATCTGCACCCATGAGTAGGGCACTTCGGGATGGTCCCGTGTCCCAGGTGGTAAATGCGTGTGTCACCGGGCGGTGAAGAGGGGGAGGCATCTGTGTGTCACGTGACAGTTTTGAAATGATGGTTTTCCTTTGGTTCTTGGGCCTTTTAGACTCACAGAAGTGGGGTGGCCCACCCCAGATCCCACAGCCGTGAGCAGCGGACAGGTCTCTCCCATCGCCACTCTGACCCTGGGCCAATGTGCAGGGTCCTGAGCTGCCTCGGGGAGGCCCGCACTTCTTCCCAGAGTGCGCCTGGGTGGAGGTTCAGGTGGGTGTCATATGTCATGGGAAAGGCTGGCGGGTCGGTTCCTGAGTAACATGTGCATCCTGAGAAGGTGCGGGTCTACACGACATTCCTTCTCGCACAGGTCCCTGAGCTTTCCTGAGCCTTGTCTGTAAAATAACAGCAGCCACCCTGCTCCCAGGGCCTCTATCCAATCCCGATGTGAAGGGCTGGGCCTCTGGGCATGTGGGAAGGGGAGGACAGAGGTGTGTGGGTGGGCCTCATGGCAGCCAGGACATAGGCCCCCACAGGCAGCAGGCAGAGGCCCCCATGCCCCCTCTGCATGTCTTTGGCTAGTGAGAGCACCTGAAGCCAGCCCCTCTGGGCCCCCCCCAATCCCTGTCCTGAGGAGCTTCCTGGAGGAAGAGTTTCCGCCTCCCCCTGTGGATTGACGTCCAGCCCTCCTCTGGCCCCATCCGGCTGCGGGTGCCCAGGCCCTGTCTCAGTCCCTCCTTCCTGTGGGTGGGGGCATCTGGCCCTGGGTGATGTTTCCGACAAAGGCCTCCTCGATGGTCACAGCACACACCCAGCTGCTGGGCAGTTCTGGTGGAAGAAACGTTTCCACCACACCTTGGCAGTGTATGGCTCTGGGGTATGGAGGGTTCACCTCATGAGGGGTGGATTGAGAGGCACCCCTGGGCTGTGGCTTAGAGCCACCCTTCTTCTGGGCCTGGCTCCACCTGAGTGAGTGTGAGGGTGGGTCTCTGAGCCTCGGCGTCCTCCCCTGGGAAATGGGCTGTCCTCCCTTGCAGGGACGAGGCCAGGTCAGCACATGCCCAGCACAGGAGCCACTGCCGTGCAGGGTCTGACAGCCCCTTTTCCTCACCTCACGCCCTGACTGCTGCTTTGTCTGGGGGTGAGAGCAGGCCTGGGGGTAGGTTTCAGCCTCGGTGGACCTGGTGAAGGGTCCGGGGGGAGAATTGGTGAAAGGCCCCACCAGGCCAGGGACCCTGACACCCTGGGCTGGGGGCTTCCTGGCTCCTAGATGCCCCTTCGCTGTGTGTCCTCATGGGAGAGTGAGCTCTCCAGGGCCTCCTTGTAAGGTCAGACCCCCACCCTGAGGACCCTGTTTGCCTTAATCCATAGAGGCACCGTGTCCACATGCAGCCCCAGGTGGTTGACGTGGGGCAGATGGAGCTTCAGGACCCGCTCTCCCGGCAGGAAATAGGGCGAGTCCCGGGCCTCAGAGCGAACCCCAGCTGGGTCCAGGCTGTGTTAACTGAGGGAGGAGCCGGCCACAGTTCGCCTGGAGCTGCCAGAGCTCACCTTGCAGGAGGCTTCTGGGCTGGCCTTCCCGGGTGGGGGACTCCCGGGTGTCTGTGAGGCATCTCAGACAGGCCCAGGGTCATTCAGGGACAGACAGGACACCGCGCTCAGGGCTCCCACATTGGTGCCAGGCTCAAGTGCGGCTCTGCTCCAGACAAGCCGGGCCTGGAGCCAGGGCTGTGGCGCTGGCCGCCCGAGGGCGGGTGCTCCGGCTTTGCTACTCGCGGCATCTCTTTTGGGCTTCTAAGTCTTTACAATTGATAAAGGACGCTTGAGTGGTCACGTCCTCCAGGAGCTCTTTGTGTCCTTTCCTGGGCCTGCCATGCTGTGCGGTCGGCCTCAGGAGGATGGCAGGCTCGGGAACGGGGGCTGTGGGTGCTC
>PVKV010025521.1:0-29551 GCA_004027835.1 Alouatta palliata | reverse complement strand
ATTAATAATAGTAAATGTCCTTGACATTTCTAACAAATATGTGAAGAGCGCTGACGCATTAGGTTTTCTCCTCATCTCAGCTACTTGAAAGTCCTGGGCCCCCTGTCTTCAAGACACGTGATTTACCTGACCCTAACACTGACCACCATTACCTCACCCTACCTTCCCTGTCCCCTGCTTTGTACTCAATAAAAGTCAGTGTCCAGGCACGCGGGGTCACTGTTGGACTTCGTGCTCTGGTTGGCAGTGGATCCCTGGGCCCAAACTCTCTTTTCTCTTTCTTGGTGACTTGTGTCTTTTATTTCCAGTTTCTTATCTCCACACCAGCAGAGAGGGACTCACAGCACCCTGTAGGGCTGGACCCTGCACCCAGTAACTGGAGAGATGGTGGGGCTGCCTCAGATGAGGAAACCAGGTGAGAGAATTTGAGGGGGATCCTGAGCTCTCTGTGGGAGGTGGTAAGGGCAAGGGTCCCAGGGGAACATCCAGGGGACAGTTGGCTGGAGGTAAGGAGACATTTAGAAAAAGTAGATAAGCCAGGTGCGATGGCTCACGCCTGTAATCCCAGCACTTTGGGAAGCCGAGGCAGGTGGATCACGAGGTCAGGAGATTGAGAGCATCCTGGCTAAAACGGTGAAATCACGTCTCCACTAAAAATACAAAAAGTGAGCCAGGAGTGGATGGCATGTGCCTATAGTTCCAGCTACTGGGGAGGCTGAGGCAGGAGAATCACTTGAACCTGAGAGGCGGAGGTTGCAGTGAGCCGAGATCATGTCAGTGCACGCCAGCCTGGGCAACAGAGGGAGACTCTGTCTCAAAAAAAGAAAAGAAAAAAGAAAATAAATGAAAAGAAAAAGTAGATCAGGGCTGGGCACCGTGGCTCACATCTGTAATCCCAGCACTCTGGGAGGCCGAGGTGGGTGGGTTGCTTGAGGTCAGGAGTTCAAGATCGGCCTGGCCAACATAGTGAAACCCCATCTCTACTAAAAACACAAAAATTAGTTGGATGTAATCTCACATGCCTGTAGTCCCAGCTTTTTGGGAGGCTGAGGCAGGAGAATCGCTTGAACTCAGGAGGCGGAGGTTGCAGTGAACCGAGATTGCACCACTGTACTCAGCCCGGGAGACAGAACAAGACTGTAGCTCAAAAAATCAAAAAAGAAAAAGTAGATGAGATCTCTTAGAAGAGACAGGCAGCCGAGTCCCCAGAGAGGCAGATTTCCTCAAGTCTGGGTGGATGAAGGGGTAGTGGGAAAACCCCCAAAGTTGGAAATCTGTGAGGGATTTCGGATTTGACAAGAGCGGGGAGCCCATGGGAATGCCAGGGGCAGCTGCAGAGGCCGCTGGCTGTGCACCCACAACCAGGCATTGCAAACCCAGATCTGTCAGGATCCCAGGCTCAGCACCTGCTCCTCTGGGGCTTCCGCCCCTTCGGGCCCCACTGCAGAGGCAGGAAGTACTGCCTGATGCTCAGCTTCCGCTGGGGGTGCTGGCACGGCCCAGTGCCCTCCCCACTCCCAGGGACCTTCCCACCTCAAGCCTGTAGCACTTTCACTTCCCCAGGTACCCAGCCCCTGCCCCCAGCACGTGGGTGCTCCCTGGTCTAGAACAGGCTGCAGACTCTGAGAGGTGCAAAGAGAAGTGGAGAAGGGGGAGATGGAGAAAGGAAGACAGGCCAGGTGCAGTAGCTCACGCCCATAATCCCAGCACCCTAGGAGGCCAGGGCAGGAGGATTGCTTGAGTCCAGAAATTTGAGACCAGCCTGGGCAATACAGTGAGATTCCCTTCTCTACCAAAAACAAAATGAGCCAGGCATGGTGGTAGGCAGCTGTAGTCCCAGCTACTCGGGAGGCTGAGATTGCAAGGATCGCTTGAGCCTGGGAAGGTCGGGGCTGTAGTGAGCTATGATCACGCCACTGGACTCCAGCCTGGGCAACTCCGTCTCAAAGACAAAAAGAGAAAGATGAAGAGAGAAAGGAGGGAGGGACCCAAAGAAGGGGCCAGAAACAAAGAGGGAGGCCAGGCACAGTGGCTCAGCCTGTAATCCCAGCACTTTGGGAGACCAGAGTAGGAGGATCACCTGAGTCTAGGAGTTCCAGACCAGCCTGGGCAACCTAGTGGGACCCTGTCTCTTTTTTTTTTTTTAATTAAATATAAAAAATAAAATAAACACACTCCATAGCAAAACTCTATTTCTACAAAAAAAAAAAAAAAAAAAAAAAACAAAAACCATAAAAATTAGCCAGGCATGGTAGTGTGCACCTGTGATCTCAGCTACTCGGAGGCTGAGGTGGGAGGATCACTTGAGCCCAGGCTACCATGAGCTGTTTGCCCAATTGTACTCCAGCCTGGGTGAAAGTGAGACCCTGTCTCAACAAGAAACAAATATATAAATAAAGTAAAGAAACACAGAGAGAGGGAAGATAGAGACCCTGGGGGCAGGAGGAGGAGAGAGACCCAGAGGAGAGAGAGCCTCTGCTGACAGGGGACAGAGACGGGGAGTGGCAGGAGGGTGGGGACAAAGACCCAGAGAGGAGGAACAAGAGACCCAGGGCAGGGATGAGAGGCACAGCTCCACGCAGAGATGACAGAGTGTAGCAGGCCATGAGGTCAGAGTGTCTGTGAGGTCAGCTGCAGTCCAGGGTCAGCCCTGGGGTCCCCATGCCCAGAGGTGGGTGCCAGTAAATCAGGGATCCCTTTAGACACCCCCTAGTCCCGGCTGAGCCATGGAGACCTGGGAGGGACTGCCCCATGAGTCCTTGGTGCCCACAAATTCCAAGCCCCCTGAGGTACCAGGGCGTGTGTCCCAGTAGGGCAGGTGAAGGAGACCGGGACAGAGACAGAGAAGAGAGTCACCTCGAGTGAAGCGGAGGGGGTGGAGCCCCACCCTGGAACTTCCTCTTTCGGGGTTCTTCCTTTCTCTCAGCTCTCCCTCTGTCTTTCTCTCTCAGCCTCTGTCTTTCTGCCCATCTCCCCCACTGTCAACACCTCTTCTGTGTGGTGAGCAGACCGCCCGCCCCTCTAGGCGAAGATGTCGGCCCAGGAGAGCTGCCTCAGCCTCATCAAGTACTTCCTCTTCGTTTTCAACCTCTTCTTCTTCGTGAGTTGCCTCATGGCTACCCAGCCCGGGCCCAGCCTCTGCCGATAGATAACCCAGCCCTCACCTCCCGGTCGTGGCCCACCCCCATAGCCGCATCGCCTCTCCCCAGGTGCTGGGCAGCCTGATCTTCTGCTTCGGCATCTGGATCCTCATCGACAAGACCAGCTTCGTGTCCTTTGTGGGTGAGGGGGGCTTGGGGAAGGCGGGAGGGCCTCCCCCAACCTGAGCAACTTCCTGAGGTGTCCCTGGTCTCAGGGAGACCCATGGTGCCAGACTCTGCAGGCAGGCCACAGGCTCCCATCCACTGCTCACTGTTGCTTCGTCTCTCGAAGCCTGCATCTTCCTCTGGCAAATGGGGTTGTGCATACAAACTGATGATCATGAGAGCCACTTCTCAAGCACTTCCTATCTGTGGGACCTGGGTCGGGTGGCTGGTCAGATGCCCCCACAAACCTTCCCCTCTCTTGAGGTTCAGAGAGGGGAAGTCCCTTGCTGAATGTCACAGAGCAAGGAAGTAAAAGAGCAGAAATAACATTAATAACAATAATAGGAAAATAATAATGGAGTAACCGGACCGGGCGCGGTGACTCACGCCTGTGATCCCAGCACTGTAGGAGGCTGAGGCAGGCAGATCATGAGGTCAGGAGATCGAGACCATCCTGGTTAATACAGTGAAACCCCATCTCTACTAAAAATACAAACTATTAGCCAGGCATGGTGGTACGTGCCTATAGTCTGAGCTACTCAGGAGGCTCAGGCAGGAAAATCATTTGAACCTGGGAGGCGGAGATTGCAGTGAGCAGAAATTGAGCCACTGTACTCCAGCCTGAATATCAGAGTGAGACTCCATCTCAAAAATAAAATAAAACAAAATGATGGAGTAACCATCTAAACGCTAAATGCTCATATTTAAGAAGTTTTTGCCCTGCGTTGAAGAGTGGGCTGAACACATGTTCCCATGCGTCTGTCAAAATGACCCTAGGGGTCAGGTGCAGTGGCTCATTTCTGTAATTCTAGCACTTTGGGAGGCTGAGGTAAGTGGATCACTTGAGGTTGGGAGTTTGAGACCAGCCTGGCCAACATAGTGAAACCCCGTCTCTATTAAAATAGCTGGGCGTGGTGGTGAGTGCCAGTAATCCCAGCTACTCCGGAGGCTGAGGCAGGAGAATCACTTGAACCTGGGAGGCAGAGGTTGCGGTGAGCCGAAATTGAGTCACTGCACTCCAGTCAAGGCGACAGAGTTAGACTTTGTCTCAAAAAAAAAAAAAAAACCTAGGAAATCAATACCATTCCCTAGGCCTCAGGGAGGTTTAAGGAGCCAAGCCAATGTCACAGAACAAGGGATAGGGCTGAAACTACTGAGGATGAGGAGGATCTGAAGGAAGAAGGAGAGGGTGCGAAGAAAAGAGAAACACAGAGATCCAGAGATGGGAACAGAGGCCCAGAAAGAAGAGAAAGTTTCAGAAGGAGACAGGGACTCAGGGTGGGGCAGGGACAGTGTCCCAGAGAGAAGGGCACCAGGATACTGCTCCCCACTTGGGTGGCTGCCTAGGCAGGAGATGGGGCTGCCTGGAGCTGTGCCACCTGGCTCATCATCATCCCCTGACCTCTCCCAGGCTTGGCCTTCGTGCCCCTGCAGATCTGGTCCAAAGTCCTGGCCATCTCGGGAATCTTCACCATGGGCCTCGCCCTCCTGGGTTGTGTGGGGGCCCTCAAGGAGCTCCGCTGCCTTCTGGGCCTGGTGAGTGCCCCATCCCTCTCCATCCCTAGGATAACTCCATTCCCACCCTCAAAAAATTGCCTGGGCCGAGGCTGGGGGGAGTGGTCACCCTGATCTCTCCTCTCTGTTCCCCAGTATTTTGGGATGCTGCTGCTCCTGTTTGCCACACAGATCACCCTGGGAATCCTCATCTCCACTCAGCGGGCCCAGGTGAGCTTCCTGCAGCCACTACCCACCTCCAGTGGGGAGGAGGGGGAAGGGAGTGGTGGGAGGGGGTGGACAGAGACAGAAACAAAGGCAGACGGTGGCTGACCTAGATAAAGAGAAATAAAAGGCTAGGCCTGGTGCCTCACATTTGTAATCCCAGCACTTTAGGAGGTCAAGGCAGGTGGATCATTTGAGTCCAGGAGTTTGAGACCAGCCTGGGCAACATAGTGAGACCCTATCTACTAAAAAAACAAAATTATCGGAGTGTGGTGGTGCACGCCTGTGGTCCCAGCTACTTGGGAGGTTCAGGTGGGAGGATCGCTTAAGCCAAGGAGTTCAAGGCTGCAGTGAGCCACACACGCATCCTGGGTGACAGAGTAAGACCCTGTCCCAAAAAATAAATTAATAATAATAAATCATGAATGAGAGAGGCAGAGGACAGAGACACAGAGGCAGAGTCTGACAGAGAGGGAGAGACAGAGGCAATGACAAGATCAGAGAAAGACACACCGACCTGGACCGAGGGAGAGAGGAATAAACAGCTCCAAAGGGAAACACGCAGGAAAAAAAGAGAGAACAAGAGAAATAGACGCCCTGAAAGAAGAGAGCCAGAGACTTAATGAACCACAGAAATAGTGGGAGAAACAGACAGACCTGAAGTACGTAGAGTTAGCCATTCAGTGAGGATCTGAGGCCGACCCAGAGATGCACAGGGACCCCCTGGGGCTGGCACAGCCTGGGAGGGGCAGGGCGGGGCAGAGGGAGTCCAGCCTCACTGGCGGCCTTTCAGCTGGAGCGAAGCGTGCAGGACATCGTAGAGAAAACCATCCAAAACTACCGCACCAACCCCGAGGAGACACCGGCCGAGGAGAGCTGGGACTACGTGCAGTTCCAGGTGCGCCCCCCTCCTCCAGCTCCCTCCGGGACTCTAACCCGGCTCAGCCCTGTGCTACCCGGAGACTCCACCCCCACGTGGCCCCGGCCCCCAGCTCTTGGACCCTAACGTACCCCAACCCCTCCTAGGCCCGACATCCCCCACTCCCCAGATGACATAACTGGCCCTGGCGTGGCTCAGTTTCCCAGTACTCAGACCCTGGAGGGGCTTCGCCCTCTACCTCTAAAACTCCGTCCCCGCCCCCGCCCCGACGCAGTCCGGTCCCTAGTCCCGGGACCCGGCTTCCCACCCCGTAGACTCTGGGCTTCCACCGGGCCCCGCCCCGGATTAGACTCACATGCCTCGCACTCCCATTCACCTGTGCGTTATCAGAGGCTCAATTGCACCGCCCACCCAATCTCTAGTCCACAGCGCGACGCTGCAGCTCCTCCCCCAGCCCCAGGTCACCCTGTGACTCGTGTCTCTCCCAGCCCCATGTTCCCGTAATGTCCCCGGGCCCCGGCCCCATCGCGACTCCAGCCCACTGTCCCCCACCCCACACTCACCACTTAATCCCCTGCTTCCCGACCTGACCTCATACCCATCACCCTGTCCCCTGATCCCCAGCATCATATGTCTTCAGTCCCGATATCCCTCTGACCCGTATCCCTCTACCAGCTGCGCTGCTGCGGCTGGCATTCCCCGCAGGACTGGTTTCGGGTCCTCATCCTCAGAGGCAACGGGTCGGAGGCGCACCGCGTGCCCTGCTCCTGCTACAACTCGTCGGCTACCAACGACTCCACAATCCTGGATAATGTGATCTTGCCCCAGCTCAGCAGGCTCGGACCGCTGGCGCGGTCCAGACACAGCACAGACATCTGCGCGGTCCCTGCAAAGAGCCACATCTACCGCGAGGTGGGCGGGGGTTCGGAGCATAAACCTGTAGAATGGGGCCAGACCTGCGGGAGGGGAGCGCTGCCGGCGAGGGGCGGAGCCACAAGGAAAGGTACTGTGGGAGGGGCGGGGCCTGTATGAAGGGCGGGGCCTAAAGAAAAGGCTGGGCTGGATCTGGAACACAGACGTCTAGGGAGGGGCCAGGCTTGGAAGAGGTGAAGTGAAGGTGCACTAGTAATGAGACGAGAGAGCCCTGATGCTTGAAAGCGGTGAGGGTTGCGCTGAAAAGAACACTGGGCCTGGGCTTAAAGGTCCCAGAAATAATCCCTTTAACCTTTCCCCACACCCCCAGGGCTGCGCGCAGAGCCTCCGGAAGTGGCTGCACAACAACCTTATTTCCATAGTGGGCATCTGCCTGGGCGTCGGCCTACTCGAGGTGATCTGGCCCCGCCCCCATTCGCAATCGGCCCTAAATCCCTAGATGGCTCCGCCCTTCATTTCGCGTCCTCCGGTTGCCTGGGAAAGACGCGCTCGGGGCGGACCGCAACCCACCCCGGCCCTCCAGCCACCCCACCCAGCACAAGGGGTGGAGGAGGCCTAGTTTCAGGGAGCCCTGATTGGCTGTAGGTAGGGAAAACCACCTGCTATTGGCTGCGATCTCCCGCCCCTTTCCCCGCAGATGACTGTCATGGTGCTGAGCCTACAGCTACAGCGCAGGGCACTCCGCCGGAAACGCGAGCTGCACGTGCCGGGAGCCCGTGGTTCGAGCCCCGGTCCCAGCCTGATCGCTGAAAGCGGCGGCGGTGGGCGCTGTGGTGTGCTCAGCAGCAGCGGGCGCAAAGCAGTCTGTGGAGTGGCTGGGGCATGGCGGGTGCCTGCCCCAACTGGGGGGACAAGGCCCCACAGGGCAAGCTGCCCATGGCCCTGGGGCCCTGGCCACTGTGGGTTCAAGACGAGGACCAGCCTGATACCGGGATTTCGGGAGCAGAATTAGAGGCCGAGGCAGAATTAGAGGCCGAGGCAGAGGGGGAGACAGATGAGCCTCCAGAATAAAGGACCCTGTGCTTGCTTCTGACCTTACTCCTTCCAGCCTCTACCCTCAACCCCGCTTCTCCACCTATTGCAGCGGCGCTTCCCCAACCCCTGCTTGTGGCAGCTGCTCCCTCCTCATCAGCCAGCCCTGCAGCAGTTCCCCTCGAGCCCCGCCCATTTATACCTAGCCTCTTCTCCAGCCCCATCCACCCCTGTCTCGCCAGCACCCCTTCGACTACTCTGACCCCATCTCCTTTCTCTATAGCTCGGGTTCATGACGCTCTCGATATTCCTGTGCAGAAACCTGGACCACGTCTACAACCGGCTCGCCCGATACCGCTAGGCCTGCCCTCCCCAAAGTCCTGTCCTGCCCCTGTCACGTGCGCTGGGCACGTCCCCGCTGCCTGTAAATATTTGTTTAATCCCCAGTTGGCCTAGAGACTCCCCCACCCCGGCCTTCACATTCCCCTGGGGACCCAGGTGGCTGCCTGACCACGCTGCTGTCACCTCTCCCATGGGACCTGGGGCTTTCATCCACCAGCTTCCTGCCCCCATCTGTCAGCTTACCACCTCCCACAAGATTATTTTTCGCCCAAACCTCGAATAAATCCCCTGCGTTTTTGGTAAAATAGCTTTATCCTCTGTCAGAACACAAACCAACAAACTCTGAGAGGGGAGGGAGGAAAGAGTCTAGCTTGTGGCTCACTTAGAAGGAGGGAGAATGAGATTAGAAAGCTTCACTCCACTGCTTGTGCAGCTGAGATAAAGTCAAGCCCCTAGCACCCACTTATAAATATCTCGTTATATTAAAAAAAAATAGTTTCAGGGCCCACCTGACTCTGCTCCTGCACAGAAAGAGTTAATCTTCACTTTGTGATCTCACAGGTCATGGAGTGGGGGTGGGAGGGAGAGGCAGAAATTTCAGGGGGAGGAGTGGCTGGGAAAAAGTAAAGGGGACAAGCAATGTGTATCTAGGGCCCTCTAAGACATGCAGAGGAGTTGGGAGGGGGCCCTGCCAGGGGCTGAGAAGCCAGTGCTGTATCTGGGGGTTATCTCACTCCTGTCCCCACAATCCCTGATACTCCGGAGTGATCTGTCCTATCAGACACCCACTGTGAGGTCCCAATATCGGGGTTTATCCTTTCCTCAGTCCCAGCCTGTCCAGCTCTCTAAGTTTTGGCGTCCCCTCTAACGAATAGGGGCCCCTATTAAGGAAGGACCGCCCCAGTTGCTTAGGCCTCTGAGGTCAACCCCTTCACATCACAGCCCCCTCCCCAAATAAGAAGCATGAGGTGAGCTGGAGGACCTTCCCTGGGAGCAAGGTGTTCTGGGGGTGAGCCAGTTCTGGGGTCCCCCTTCAGTCCCTGACCAGGCGGTAAATGTGGTGCTGGGCCCCACGCTCACTGGTGGAGACCTCGAAGACATAGGCGGTGCACAGCAACAGTTCCTGGGTGTCTCTGTTTGTCACCACCTGCCAGGGAGGCCAGGACAAGGGACTTAGGCTTAGAAGGGAGGGCAGGGACCACTGTGACCTCCCCCAAGCTATCACGGGACACCAGCAGGCCTCTTTTCCATCTCCAGGAAGCAGGCCCCCGCCATATTATGCTCCCCAAGAGAACGGGATGCCCAAGTCAGGTGCCCTGGGCAATGGGGGTTACCCTCAGCTGAGGGTTGGCAGGGATGATGTATCACGTCTCAGGGTTAATCAGGTTCCCATCACATCACACTCCCCAAGTAAAAGTGGTCTCCATCATGTCACAGGTAAAGGGAGAACCCTCCCTTCAGGTTCCGCAGTCAAGGGGTCTCTGCCTCAGCACAGTCCCCAGCGCTAAAGGGGCTCCCACCATATCATGTTCTCAGAGAAGCTGAGGCTCTGCCTTGAAGTACCCTCCAGTCAGCTTCCCCAGGGAAGGAGGGACTGCCTGACATGTGAGTGCTGTGGGGCCAGGCACGGTGGCTCACGCCTATAATCCCAGCACTTTGGGAGGCCAAGGCAGGCAGATCACTTGAGGTCAGGAGTTCGAGACCAGCCTGGCCAACATGGTGAAACCCCATCTCTACTAAAAATACAAAAATTAGCCAGACGAGGTGGGGCATGCCTGTAATTCCAGCTATTCAGGAGACTGAGGCAGAAAAATCGCTTGAACCGGGGAGGTGGAGGTTGCAGTGAGCCGAGATCATGCCACTGCACTCCAGCCTGGGTGACAGAGCGAGACTCCATCTCAAAAAAAAAAGAGAGTGCCGTGACATCTCTACTATATCAGTTCCCTGGGTGAAGGTGTCGCCTAAACCAAGGGTCAATTGTGGGGTCCCCACTGTATCAGTTTCCTGGTTAGAAGAGCCTCAGGCTGAGGGTTCACTTCGGAGTCCTTGCTGTGTCAGTTCCTGGGTGAGGAGTTCCCCTAGACCGAGGGTATGTTACAGGTACTGTCCCTTGACATCCAGGGCCCCCACTCCAGCTCAGCCCCAGGCATCACCTGGAGGATGGTGAAGTTCTCCAGGACGCTGTTCATCATGTATCGCTCAGGCAGCTGCCGCAACTTGTGCAAGAAATTCACCAGGTACTCGCACATGGGCGAACGTAGCAGGCGGTACACAAATCTCCCGTCCTCCAGCTGGGCCCGTTCCGTCTGAACCAAGGGGCAGGGAGTGGGGAGAATGGTGGCTGAGAGACACACGGGTCACCCCAGAAACTGAGCTCCGCCCTGTGCCTCTTAGATGCCACCACACTGACTCCCACTGCTCCTCCCTCACATCACCCCACCCACAGTGACCAGAGACTGGACGTGAACCCTTGGGTATCCAGCTCAGGATCTCTGGGCCTGCAAATCACAAGCCCCTCAAAGTTATGCTCTGAACCCTCAAAGACCTCTGAACTCCTCTAATCTCCTAACCCCCAGATACGCTCCAAAGATCCCTCCATGACAGCTGTAAACTATTTTTTTTTTTTTAAAGATGGGGTTTCACCATGATGGCCAGGCTGGTCTTGAACTCCTGACCTCAGGTGATCCCCTCACCTCGGCCTCCCAAAGTGCTAGGATTACAGGCCTGAGCCACCATGCCCGGCCAACATCTGCAAACTCTATCTGACTCTAAACTTAGTTCCCCAAGTTTCCAGCAACCCCTAAGTGTGACTTCTATTTTGCTTTTTGTTTGTTTGTTTGTTTGTTTTTGCGACGGCGTCTTGCTCTGTCGCCCAGGCTGGAATGCAGTGACACGATCTTGGCTCACTGCAACCTCTGCCTCCAGGGTTCAAGCAATTCTCCTGCCTCAGCCTACCGAGTAGCTGGGATTACAGGTATTCGCCACCACACCCAGCTAATTTTTGTATTTTTAATAGAGACAGAGTTTCACCATGTTGGTCAGACTGGTCTCAAACTCCTGACCTCATGATCCACCCGCTTTGGCCTCCCAAAGTGCTGGGATTACAGGTGTGAGCTACCGTGCCAGGCCTTAAGTGTGACTTCTGAACCTACTTGCCTTCAGAAACTCTCCATATCCATAAGACCCTTCTCAATCTCCGTGACTAAATCTCTATACCACACATTCCCTGTCAGCCCTCAGAATGACTCCAACCTGTGACTTCTAAACTCCACAACTGCTCCCAACTCATGCATTAAACCCTCAAAGAGGCTGGGACCCATTCCCTCCATGCACACCCCCAAATGCCTGAGCCATCATGGCTTCTGATCCATTCTGCACCCCCGAGCGGTGGGTGGCTGGGCGCTCACCTGCCCAGAGCTCCACCCCTCCAGCCTCACCTCCACCTTCTCCACCACCTGCTTGCCAAAGGAGCAGACCTTGGAGGAACAGGTGAGGGTCATGTGTTCCAGGCTCTCATACTGGCTGCTCACTCCGTAGAAACCACCACTGCTGTTGCTGCCACCAGCCCCCGCCTCTTCGCCACTTGGGCCCCAGTTCAGGTCCGCCTGGGAGATGGGAAGGCACAGATGAGTCAGAGGGGACATCCCTTATAAACAGTGGGGACTGCCAGGCACGGTGGCTCGTGCCTGTAATCCCAGCACTTTGGGCGGCCGAGGCTGGCAGATCACCTGAGGTTGGGAGTTCAATACCAGCCTGACCAACATGGAGAAACCCCGTCTCTACTAAAAATACAAAATCAGCTGGGCGTGGTGGTGCACGCCTGTAATCTCAGCTACTCAGGAGGCTGAGGCAGGAGAATCGCTTGAACCTGGGAGGCGGAGGTTGCAGCGAGCCAAGATTGCACCATTGCACTCCGGTCTGGGCAACAAGAGCAAAACTCCGCCTCAAAAAAAAACAAAACAGTGGGGACTCCATTACCCCTGCAGTTCCCAGCTCAGTTCCTCAGCATTTTTTTTGTTTTGTTTTTGGAGACAGGGTCTTGCTATGTCACCCAGACTGGAATGCAGTGGTGCAATCACAATTCACTGCAGCCTCGACCTCCTGAGCTCAAGTGATCCTCCCACCTCAGCCTCCTGAGTAGCTAGGACCACAGGTGCATGCCACCACATCCAGCTAATTTTTTGTAAAAACGGGGTTTTACCATGTTGCCCAGGCTGGTCTCAAACTCCCGGGCCCAAGTGATCCTCCCACCTCAGCCTCTCAAAGTGCTGGGATTATAGGCATGAGCCACCACTGCACTTGGCTTTCAAAGTTCTCCAAGGGCTGGTTTCTGGAGGAGATCCACTGCCCATCAGTGTTGGAGAAGTCTGAGTCCCCAAAATGGTCTTGGCCCTCTCTCCCCAGTAACCAAAGGAGCCCTGGAATTCAACCTTTTTCTCTTGGAGTCCGCAACTCAAGAGTTCAGCCCCTTCCAAGGGCCTGGTTACTAAGGAGGCAGTTACTCCTTAGCAACCAGTTGAAGATGGATACCTCCCTCTAAGCCCCTCTCATCCTGGTTGCTAAGGCAAGTGGCTACTCCCTAGCAACGGAACCTCATGGAACCCGAGGAGGCCTGACTCCTCTTCAGAACACTTTCCCCCAGCCGAATCTGAGAGGCCAGACTCCCTCCATAACACTAGTGGTCAAGTGCATAGACAGCTGGCCAAGTGTCACTAGGCCACATGGGGCCTAAGGAAGCCTAAGGCCTCATCACACCTTCGTTCTGAGTCACCTCCTTGAGAGGCATGCCTCTTCCTCTTCCTAACTTTTTTTTTTTTTTTTTTGAGATGGGGTCTTGCTCTGTCACCCAGGCTAGAGTGCAATGGCGCGATCTCCACTCACTGGAACCTCTGCCTCCTGGGTTCAAGTGGTTCTCCTGCCTCAGCCTCTCAAGTAGCTGCGATCACTGGTGCAAACCACCATGCCTGGCTAATTTTTTGTATTTTTAGTAGAGACAGGGTTTCACCATGTTGGCCAGGCTGGTCTGGAACTCCTGACCTTGTGATTCGCCAGCCTCAGCCTCCCAAAGTGCTGGGATTACAGGTGTGAGCCACTGTGCCCGGCCACTCTTCCTAACTTTAGTTCCTAACACTTCACCAGGTCAGTCTTCTCAGGGGCCCAACTCCATCCCTCACTATGGCAAAACCAAAGGCCTTAACAGCTGCTCTTCAGAACCCCGTCAGCAGCTGGGCTTCCTAAGGGGGTGGCTGTCCAGACCTGGGACCTGATGAGGCCTGTCTTCAGCCCCAACAATGCCTAAGCCCTCAGCTGCATTTCCCTAGAGCAGTCTCAGGCCTCCACGTCACACGGAGGAAAGCTTCAGAACCATGACAGTGACATTCTCAGCAAGACCAGTAAAGTTCAGGCCCTCAGCAGGCTTTTTTTTTTTTTTTTTTTTTTTTTTTGAGACAGGGTCTCATTCTGTCACCCAGGCTGGAGGGCAGTGGCACAATCTTGGCTCACTGTGCCTTCCACCTCCCAGGCTTAAGTGATCCTCCTGCCTCAGCCTCTGGAGAAGCTGGGACCACAAGTGTGCACTGCCATGCCCAGCTGATTTTTTCATTTTTTGTAGAGTTGAGGTCTCATTGTGTTGCCCAGGCTGGTCTCAAACTAGCCTCTCACCTTAGCCTCCCAGAGTGCTGGGAAGTTAGAAGTGAACCACTGCATCTAGTCAGACTTTCTTTTCAGAGACTACATCTCTCTACCACCCTTGTTACTATGAGAGCTAGCACCCCCTCAACATCCAGGCAACATTTATTGAGCCCAGGCCAGGTGCTGTGGCTCACACCTGTAAGCCTAGCACTTTGGGAGGCCAAGATGGATGGATCACTTGAGGTCAGGAGTTTGAAACCATCCTAGCCAACATGGCGAAACCCCATCTCTACTAAAAATACAAAAATTAGGCTGGGAACAGTGACTCACACCTGTAATTCCAGCACACTGGGAGGCCAAGGTGGGCAGATCACCTGAGGTCAGGAGTTTGAAAGCGGCCTGGCCAATATGGCGAAACCCCGTCTCTACTAAAAATACAAAAATTAGCTGGGCATGGTGGCAGACGCCTGTAATCCTAGCTACTTGGGAAGCTGAGGCTGGAGAATCACTTGAACTAGGGAGGCTGAGGTTGAAGTGAGCCGCCATCACGCCATTGCGCTCCAGCCTCGGTCACAAGAACGCAACTCCATCTCAAAAAATTTAATTAATTAAATTAAATTAAACACATTGGATGAGCCCCTGCAGTGTCAGTCCTCACAGTGGACACTAAACCATGTAGACCTAAGAAACACGCAAGATGGGCCCTCTTAGTCACAATTATATAAATAGCACCTGACATCAGGCCTGTATATAGAAAGTGATTAGGCCGGGCGTGGTGGCTCATGCCTATAATCCAAGCACTTTGGAGGCCAAGGCGGGCGGATCACCTGAGGTTGGGAGTTCAAGACCAGCCTGACCAACATGGTGAAACCCCGTCTTTAAAAAAAAAAAAAAAAGTGATTAATAAATGATTGCTACATAAATACAGGTCTTGGCCAGGCACGGTGGCTCATGCCTGTAATCCTAGCACTTTGGGAGGCCAAGGGGGGAGGATCATTTGAGGCCAGGAGTTTGAGACCAGCCCGTCCAACATGGTAAAATCCCATCTCTACTAAATATACAAAAATTAACCGGATGTGGTGGCAGGCTCCTGTAGTCCCAGCTACTCAGGAGGCTAAGGCAGGAGAGTCGCTTCAACCTGGGAAGCAGAGGTTGCAGTGAGCCGAGATCCAGCCACTGCACTCCAGCCTGGGTGATAGTGAGACTCTGTCTCAAAAATAAATTAATGAATAAACAAATAAATACGGGAATTGACAAAGCCACTCCGTGGCTCCTTCAATCACTTCTCAAAGCCATTCTCTAGCAACAAGGTCTGGTGGAACTGACGCAAAGCATCAGTCCCCTCTTTAGAGACCAGAGCCTCCACAAGTCCACTGGCTAAGGCGAGGGGACCGTTTCTTAGCAGCAATGCTTGGTGCAGTCAGGTGGGGCACAGAGAAGCCTGAAATGAGGCAAACCAATGCCCAGGACCATATGAGTTACACAGCCGGGTAACTAAGCATATCAGTTACATGTGGCAATGTCTAGTGGGATCCAGGGAGGCCCCAGCGCCTCCAACCCACCCTGGGGGCCATCCTCCTCAGTGTTCCTTGTGGCAAAGGGGGCTGACACTCCAAGCCATGAGGACTGACCGGTATGTCCCAGACTGACCTGGTAGGGCTCACGACTGTCTGTCTTAGGGCCAGAGGCCTCTGCTGGGACACCACAGGATTTGTGAGCACTTTGGGTTTTGCTGTGAAAACTTACCCAGAACTTGACCAGGAAGAAGGCGTGGGGGGGCCCACGATCATACAGCTCCCGGAGGCCACCCTTCTTCTCGGGGAATTTGTCATAGATCTGCCGGACGTCCACGCTCTCAAGCGGTGGCGCTCCGGGGCTGGGGCAGTGCTGGCTGATGTGCACGAACAGGTGCCTCTGGTACTGAGGAGGGTTGGTGGTGGGTGAGAAGTTGGAGGTGGGCTGGACCTCCAGCCCATGCTGCCTGAGCCTACCTCATGCCGTCATCATCCCCACAGCTCTAGCCAGCTATTCCACACTGTCCACCCAACACTGGGCCAGACCTCCACCCATCGTCCCCACTCCTGCTCCTGCACGCACAGTCCCCTGCAGCCTCAGCAGTCCCATAGTTCCCAGCTCCCTGCCACACCCCCTCAACTCCATCCTCACTGCCTCAGCCTCAGCTCAGGCCTCCAACCCTCACCCCAGCCTCCAACCTGGCCTCCCCAGTTCATCCCTCACGTGGTTTCAGAGCTGACCCTGGCCCTCCCCTGGTCACAGCCCTCTCATAACTCCCCAGCACCCTCAGGACAAAGCTCACACTCCCTAGGCCTGGTTTTATATAGAACAGGTGCTCATAAATGTTCAGTGGATGGATGAGTGTGAATAAATGGGAATCCACAGAGGTCTTATGATTAATGTTTTGACTGATGTTTATATGGTGTGGCAGAGACTGCTGTGTTCACAAATCCTGGTTCCTTGACACAGTGTGAAACTACATATCCCAGGCTGCTTTGCAATTAGGTGTGAACACATGACTAAGTTCTGGTCAATGGGAAGTGACCAGGTCTGACAGTTGACATATCCAAGCCAGATTCCTAAAACCTGCATAATCTTAACTCTCTCCCTTCCTCCATCTGCTGGGCACATGCAGAGGCTCCATCAGCACATTCTGAAGCCTTAGAAAATGGCAGAACCACAAAATGGAAGGAGCCTATATCCCCAAATCACTTGAGTGCCAGGCTCCTGCTGAACTTACATTGAAATGTTACATGAAACTTATGTGGCATTCAGTCCCTAAGAGTTAGGAGCTGTTTCTTCTAACAGTCCACTCCATCCTAGCCCAGGAGAAGCTCAAGCACAGAAATAAGACCTTTTCTAAGTTACTAGGATGCATCACAAAGCCTAATGAACAGTAGAAACTCAAACACGTTTGATGAATGAATTATGTCCTGAGGAGTTTTTCTGACCTTACCAACTTGTCACCCCAGGACCTTCCAGTTCTTTATGCTACTAGTTCTCAAAGTACGGCCCCCGGACCAGCTGCCACAACTCACCTGGTAGCTTATTAGAAACACAAATTCTCGAGCCCCACATCACATCTAGCAAATCAGAAACTCTGGGGATGGGGCCCAGCAATCTCTGTTTTAAGAAGCCCACCAGATGATTCTGATATATGCTAAAGTTTGAGAACCGTGACTTTATACCTTCCTTCCTTGTCACCCTCTATATTCCAAAATCCCTCAGTGACTATACCTAAATTTCACTCACAGAATCAACTGCATCCGGCGGTTCCACAAAGGCTGAGAACTCTACCAGCTGCAACCGGGCAGTGCCCAGGGCCCGAGCCTGCCAGGCTGGGGGTGATGGGGCAGGCGGGGGCAGGGGTGAGAGGGCTCGGGGGGGCTCGTATCCTAGAGAGAGAGAAGAAAGAACAATACAAATTGCTAACATTTATTGAATGTATCAGGTACTGTTGTCTCTTGCCTGCCTCCACTTAGAAGCTGAAAAAGCTAAATACTCACTTTCCCAGCCTCCCTTGCAGTTAGAGGTGGCCATGTGACACAGTCCTAGCCAATGAGACGTTAGGGGAAATCTGCTGGGGGGCTTCTGGGAAGGAGTTTCTTCCTGAATGAAAAAGACAGAACTTTGGGAGGAGAAAGCTTTTGGCCGTGGCCAAGTCCTGCTTGGGACACTGATATGGTTTGGATATTTGTCCCCTCCAAATCTCATGTTGAAATGTGATCTCATGCCTGTAATCCCAGAACTTTGGGAAGCTAAGGCAGGTGGATCACAAGGTCAGGAGATCGAGACCATCCTGGCTAACATGGTGAAACCCTGTCTCTACTAAAAATACAAAAAATTAGCCGGGCATGGTGGCACATGCCTGTAATCCCAGCTACTTGGGAGGATGAGGCAGGAGAATGGCTTGAACCTGGGAGGTGGAGGTTGCAGTGAGCGAAGATCACACCACTGCACTTCAACCTAGGGGACACAGCGAGGCTCCAACTCAAAAAAAAAGAAAAAAGAAAGAAATGTGAAGGCCGGGCGCGGTGGCTCACGCCTGTAATCCCAGCACTTTGGGAGGCCGAGGTGGGTGGATCACGAGGTCAAGAGATCGAGACCATCCTGGTCAACATGGTGAAACCCCGTCTCTACTAAAAATACAAAAATTAGCCGGGTATGGTGGCACGTGCCTGTAGTCCCAGCTACTCGGGAGGCTGACGCAGGAGAATTGCTTGAACCCAGGAGGCGGAGGCTGCGGTGAGCCGAGATCGCGCCATTGCACTCCAGCCTGGGTAACAAGAGTGAAACTCCATCTCAAAAAAAAAAAAGAAAGAAATGTGATTCCCCAAGGTTGGAGATGGGGCCTCATGGGAAATGTTTGGGTCATGGGGGCGGATCCCTCATGAATGTCTTGGTACCCTGCCCCTAGTAATGAGTGAGTTCTCACTCTTTGAGTTGATGTGAGCTGGTTGTTTAAAGTAGCCCGGCTGGCTCTCCTTCCCCTTCCACCATGATCCTAAGCTTCCTGAGGCCCTCACCAGAAGCAGAGGCTGGCAACATGCTTTCTGTATAGGCTACAGAACTGTGAACCAAAAAAAAACCTCTTTTCCATATAAATCACCCAGTCTCAGGCATTCCTTTATAGCAATGCAAATGGACCAACACAGATATGGTGCCTGGAGTTGCAACAGCCGTCTCGGGACAATCAGACAGACATCAGGGGAACTAGAGATGCCAGTCCTGATATTGCTAAGCCCACATGAGAACAGCCCACCTCCAGACTTTTTATTGTGTGGACTCATGACATGAATGTTTTTGCTATTTAAGGCATTGTCAATTTCGGTCTTCTGTTACTTGCAGCCAAAAGTATTCCTAACTGATAAATCTATGGAAACTAAGGGAACTAGGGACTCCCTCTTTCACTGATCTGAGTTCTCAGAGCCATATCAGCATGGACTTCCAGAAGCCATCTTTGCTGTCAAGTAGCTGAGTCTGCCTGGAAATGAAGCCACCACAGTGGAAAGCAGATCAAAGTAATGCCTGATGCCATCACTTGAGCTGCTGGATCCAGCCATGCCTGAAGCCATAATTCTGAATTATCAGTTACTAGAACCAATACATCAACAAATTTTTCTTTCTTTCTTTTTTCTTTTTTGGAGAAGGAATCTCGCTCTGTCACCCAGGCTGGAGTGCAATGGCACAATCTCAGCTCACTGCAACATCTGCCTCCCAAGTTCAAGCAATTCTCCTGCCTCAGCCTCCTGAGAAGCTGTGATTACAGGCACATGCCACCACACCTGGCTAATCGTTGTATTTTCAGTAGAGGCGGGGTTTCACCATGTTGGCCAGGCTGGTCTTGAACTCCTGACCTCAGGTGATCCACCCACCTTGGCCTCCCAAAGTGCTGGGATTCCAGGCATGAGCACCCACACCGGGCGTCTTTTTTGAAATGTTACTTCAGCTGGCTTGATTTGGATTTCTATCACTTGCAGGTGAAAGCATCTTGACTAACACACCTCCCCAATGTCTCATAAGTTAGCAAGTGGCAGAACACAAACCCAGTGTGTGTGGCTACAAAGACCATGCTCTTAGCCATCACACATTCCTCCGCTCAGCTCTCCAGCACCGCCCTGCTCCCCTGCCCCCAACACACACACCCTGCCTCAAAGCTGGGCTTCAGTAAGAATGTATCCCCCTATTGGCCAGGCACGGTGGCTCATGCCTGTAATCCCAGCACTTTGGGAGACCAAGGCGTGCAGATCACAAGGCCAAGAGATCAAGACCATCCTGACCAACATGGTAAAATCCCACCTCTACTAAAAATACAAAAATTAGCTGGGTGTGGTCATGCGCACCTGTAGTCCCAGCTACTGGGGTAGCTGAGGCAGGAGAATTGCTTGAACCCAGGTGGTGGAGGGCACAGTGAGCCAAGATCACACCACTGTACTCCAGCCTGGCAATAGAGCAAGACTCCGTCTCCAAAAAAAAAGAATGTATCCCCAGTTGATGGAAGGTTGAAGGAAAGGCAGTAGGGGTCGAAGAGAGAGAGGGAAGACAAGGGAGGATGGACTACCGGATCTTACCTGGGAGATCAGTAGATGGGGGAGTCAGTGACAAGGAGAACGGTGTCTGTGAGAATGGCTTCACGCTGAGGGAGAAAGGAAGCCAGGGGTTAGCCAGGTAGAAAGATGCTAATGTCACCAGCAAATGTATACTAAGAGGCCACGACAAGCCAGACCCTGTGCTAATACATTTTGTGCACAATCTCACTGAAGCCTCACAGCCCATGAGGTAGGTAGAATTACTGCTCTTCTCATTGTACAAATGAGGAAACTGAGGTATAGTGGGTCAACTGACCTGCCCAAAGTCACATAGCTGAGATGCAGCAGAGCCGGGACTTGAACCCAGGTCAGTCTCAGCCCAGTATCTCAGGCTCTTGATGATGACATTTTGGTGTCTCTCACAAAATGCCAGAAAGAGAAGAGAAACCGCTGGGCGTGGTGGCTCAGATCTGTAATCCCAGCACTTTGGGAGGCTGAGGTGGGTGGATCACTTGAGGTCAGGAGTTTGAGACCAGCCTGGCCAACATGCTGAAACCCAATCTCTTCTAAAAATACAAAAATTAGCCAGGCGTGGTGGCAGGCACCTGTAATCCCAGTGACTCAGGAGGCTGAGGCAGATTTGCTAGAACCTGGGAGGCAGAGGGTACAGTGAGCCAAGATCATGCCATTACACCCCTGGGTGACAGAGCAAAGCTCCATCTCAAAAAAAAAAAAAAGAGAATAGAAAAAAAGAAACCAGTGCTAGGATTACGGGTGTGAGAGCCACCACACCCGGCCTCCTTTTCTTATTAATTCTTCGTTTATATGTTTATGGTCTGTCTCCTCCCGGACCCAAACATATGAAGCTCCATGAAGGCAGAGATTCCACCTGTCTTACTCACTGCTGTGACCCCCAAACCAAGCACAGAATCAGGCACTTAGCAGGCACTCAGCAAATATTGGGCTGGCCTCCTCTAGCTTCTTGGAACCTAGCAAGACCTCCTATCTCAGGACCTTGTCACATCTATTCTCTCTGCCTAATATATTCCCACTCCCATTCTTTTTTTTTCCTTTGAGACAGAAGTCTCACACTAGAGATGGGGTTTCACCATGTTGGCCAGGCTGGTCTCGAACTCCTGACCTCAGGTGATCCACCCGCCTTGGCCTCCCAAAGTGCTGGGATTATAGGCCTGAGCCACCGCACCCAGCCTCCCACTCCCATTCTTCACCTGGCTAAGTCCTACCCAGGCTTCAATGTTACCTTCTCAGAGAAACCCCTAGAACTTTCTCCTCCACCCCATAACCTGCTGTGTTTCTGCACAGCACCTCACACATTCTTCAGTTTTCTGTTTATGCAGGTGATGATTTGATTAACACTCATTTACCCCATTTGACTAACAGCTCCATGAAAGCGGAAACCCCAAGCTCAGTGCGGTGCCTGCCCAACCCCCGACCTTCCAGCTCAGCAGCCTCCCCTGCAAACCCTCACCCCCCAGGGACTTGATCTGATGCTTCCCATGTCCCCATTCAGCAGCAGCTCCCCAGTGACCTTCCTTCTCTCCCAGTCTGGATCCCACAGCCTGTCACTGCATTCTTTTTTTTGTTCTGTTTTTGAGACAGAGTCTCGCTCTATTGCCCGGGCTGGAGTACAGTGTCTCGGTCTCAGCTCACTGCAACCTCCGCCTCCTGGGTTCAAGTGATTCTCCTGCCTCAGCCTCCTGAGTAGCTGGGACTACAGGCGCACGCCCCACGGCCGGCTAAATTTTTTTTTTTTTTAATTAGAGACCAGGTTTCACCATGATGGCCAGGATGGTCTTGATCTCCTAACCACGTGATGCCCCCACCTCGGCCTGCCAAAGTGCTGGGATTACAGGCATGAGCCACCACGCCCGGCCCTCACTGCACTGTTCCTCTGGCACGCTGGCAAACACACCTGCCTCACCGTCCTGCAGCCATACTACCCAACCAATGTGTAGCCTGGATCCATCAGCTCCTCTCTGGGCTGAAAAATATACCCCAGCCAGTCATGGTGGCTCATGCCTGAAATTCCAGCACTTTTAGAGGTCAAGGCAGGGGAATCACTTGAGCCTAGGAGTTTGTCTCAAGGTTGTCTCAGAACTGAAAAGGAACTCCCCCTTACCTCTGGACCCATTTTCTTCCTTCTGAATCTAAGAGGTTAATAACCTCTGTTCTACCCTCAGGTCCAAGGACCACCCAATGGAGGCTGGGCGAGGTGGCTCACGCCTGTAATCCTAACACTTTGGGAGGCCAAGGCAGGTGAATCACGAGGTCAGGAGTTCAAAACAGCCTGGCCAAGACGGTGAAACTCCGTCTCTACTAAATACAAAAATTAACCAGGCATGGTGGCAAGCGACTGCAGTCCCAGCTACTCGGGAGGCTGAGGCAGGAGAATCACTTAAGCCCAGGAGGCAGAGGTTGCAATCAGCCAAGATCGCGCCACTGTACTCCAGCTTGGGAGGCAGAATGAGACTCCACGTCTTAAAAAAAAAAAAGAGCCACCTAATGGGATGAAAATTAGCATTCCCATGAGACACAGGAGCCTCTGGACCTATAGCTGCCCTTCCCATGAGCCTCTAGGGCCCAGGCAATCCCTCTGGGAGGCCATCATCCCCACGGATGGCCCTCCACAGCCCTCCCACTCACCAAGTGCCATGCTGAGCTCTTTTTTTTTTTTTTTTTTTAAGACGGAGTCTCACTCTGTTGCCCAGGCTGAAGTGTAGTGGCGAGATGTCGACTCACTACAACCTCCACCTCCCAGGTTCAAGCAATTCTCCTGCCTCAGCTTCCCGAGTAGCTGGGATTACAGACACACGCCACCACGCCCAGCTAATTTTTGTATTTTTAGTAGAGACGGGGTTTCACTATATTGACCAGTATGGTCTCAATCTCCTGACCTCGTGTTCCGCCCGCCTCAGCCTCCCAAAGTGCTGGGATTACAGGCATAAGCCACCACGCCCGGCCATGCTGAGCTCATTTTATCCCCAAATCTGCTCTTCCCCAGACTGCACATCTCCAGACAGCCCCACCAACTCCACTCACCTGTCAGCGAAGACGCCATCCTTGCCTCTTCCTTCCATCTCATCCCTCCTCCTATCTCTGACCAGGGACCTCCTCCCTATCCCAACGCGGACGTAGTCCTGAGTACTTATTATGTGTCAGCTCCCATTCTCATCATTGTCCACATGTTAAACTTGTTTATTCCAGGCTGGGCGCGGTGGCTCACGCCTGTAATCCCAGCACTTTGGGAGGCCGAGGCAGGTGAATCACGAAATCAGGAGTTCAAGACCAGCCTGGCCAACGTGGTGAAACCCCATTTCTACTAAAAAAACAAAAAATTAGCTGGGTATAGTGGCAGGCGCCTGTAGTCCCAGCTGCTCGGGAGGCTGAGGCAGGAGAATTGCTTGAACCCAGGAGGTGGAGATTCAGTGAGCTGGGGTATAGAGATTGTGCCACTGTACCCCAGTCTAGGTGACAGAGTTGAGACTCCATCTCAAAAAAAAAAAAAAAAAAAAACTCATTTATTCCAACACCAACACAGTGGGGAGCTACTACTATTATTATTATTATTATCATTATTATTTTTTTTTGCTCACCTTCAACTGTCTTGATCGAGTTATAGGGAGCTACTATTATTATTCCCATTTTAGACATGAGGAAACTGAGGCTTTGAGCATTGAAGTCACCTACTCAAAGGCCTATAACCAAGAAAGGGCAGAGCTAGGATTCAAATCCAGTAACCTGGCTCCACATTCTGTGTTCAAAACGGAGATGGGCCAGGCGCAGTGGCTCAGGCCTGTAATCCCATCATCTGGGAGGGCAAAGTGAGCGAATCAATGGAGACCAGGAGTTCGAGACCAGCCTGGCCAACAGGGCAAAACCCCATCTCTACTGAAAATACAAAAATTAGTTGGGCATGGCGGTGGGCACCTGTAATTCCAGCTACTTGGGAGGCTGAGAGAGGAGAATCACTTGAACCCAGGAGGTGAAGCTGCAGTGAGCTGAGATGGTGCCACTGCCCCCCAGCCTGGGCAACAGAGCAAGACTGCATCTCAATAAATAAATAAAAGGGAGAGATGGGAGCTAGAAAGTGGAGAGTGGTCTCTGTCAGGCTGTGAGGGTGGGGGGCAGGTGCAGAACCAGGACATATAGTACTCACTCTGGAACATTCCAGGGGGGCCCAGAGCCCCCAGACCAAAACTGGAAAAGCTCAGAGGCCTGGAGAGGACACAAAGAAAAATGGTTAGTCAGTCCCCTGTGGACAGCTGCAGCCCCATCCATCCCCCTTTGCCCCCAAGTCCCACAGTCCCCAACCTGGACCACCTGAGGCCCGGTGGGACCCAATTTGGCCTGCAGGGAAGGTGCGGAGATGAGCTGGGCAGAGGACATGGTCGCCATTGTCTGGAAAGCCTTGTCCTTGGAAACCTGGTCCTGGAGGAAGAGGTGGAAGTTCCCGTGAGTGGGGCATGCCAGTCAACATGGCAAGAGGGGGACAATGCTGGGGGAGCACGAGAATGGGGAGGTGCAGAGGTGGGGAGTCAAGGCAAAGGGTTGGTGCCTAGGCGCGGTAGCTCACGCCTGTAATCCCAGCACTTTGGGAGGCCAAGGTGGGCGGATCACTTGAGGTCAGGAGTTCAAGATCAGTCTGGCCAACATGGTGAAACTCCGTCTCTACTAAAAATACAAAAATTAGCCAGGTGTGATGGCATGCGCCCATAATCCCAACTAGGGTGGCTGAGGCACGAGAATCGCTGGAACCCAGGAGGCAGAGGTTGCCGTGAGTGGAGATCACACCCCTGCATTCCAGCTTGGACGATAGAGCGAGACCCTGTCTCCAAAAAAAAGGCAAAGGGTTGGGGAAGGGTTGAGCCTCTGACCGCAGCCCTCTGTCCCTCCTCAGGACAGGGTACTAGTCTGGAGTGAACGTGGGTGGTAGGATGGGCAGGGGGACTTACCACATTCAGGGCCTGCCCGTGGGGGTGGGGTAGGGTGCCAAAGGAGGAAAGAAAATATGACTTAGGAAGTGTGGCCCGGACTCCCCCACCTCCCTGCCCTACCCTCCCGCACAGCCCGGCCACCCTGAGCTAAGCAATGCCAGGGAATGGATGTGGAACAGGAAGTGGAGGTGGCCACCCCTGGAGGGGAAAAGGGGTTCCCTGCCCAGAAAGACAGCGATGAGGGTTTCGAGAACAAGGAAAGCTAGAAGGTTCCCAGATGTCTAGGCGACAGGAAATGAGAATTTCAGAGCCAGCGGGAAGACGAGGTGAATGTTTTCTAATCCAGACAGAACTGACAGGTAACAGAGAAGGCTGAGAACAGACCAAAAAGGAAGGGTTTCAGATCTAGAAAGAAAGAAAGGGAAAGCTTCTGGGTATTTAAAACACACACACACACACGTACACGCACAAGCACACAATAACAGGAAGCTGGCTGGGTGCGGTGGCTCATGCCTGTAATCCCAACACTTTGGGAAGCCAAGGCAGGCGGATCACGAGGTCAAGAGATAGAGACCATCCTGGCCAACATGATGAAAACCCGTCTCTACCAAAAATACAAAAAATTACCCGGATGCGGTGGAATGCGCCTGTAATCCCTGCTACTCGGGAGACTGTGGCAGGAGCATCACTTGAACCCAGGTGGCAGAGGCTGCAGTGAGCTGAGATTGCGCCACTGCACTCCAGCCTGACAACAGAGGGAGACTCCATCTCAACACACACACACACACACACACACACACACACACACACAGCCCCCCACGCACACCAGAAAACGACTGTCTCCAAGTCCAGAAAAAGAGACAGAAAAACCCTGCACACCCAGAAGGGGAAGAGGGGGAAGAATGAGACCGCCAGAAAGAGGGAAAGGAGGGACAGGAGCTGAGGGAAGGGAGGGGACAGGAGCAGTAGCCAAGGGAGAGGACCAGCGACTCATCCTTCCCGCTGTCCTGAGCGAAACCTTTAGCCCCTCCATGCCACCGCTCCCTGCCCCCGGTCCCAGCGACTGCATCACCATCCCTATCCAGCTCCCTTTTTGGCCACTGACTCCCCACCCAAGATGTCTGCACACCCTGCCCTGTCCACAGACGTCCCTCACCTGAGGTCTCTGTCCCCCCTTCTCTCTGGGTCTCTGTCCTCCTCTCTGTCTTGGTCTCTGTCCCCCTCTCCCTGGGTCTCTGTCCCTCTCTCTTTGGGTCTTTGTCCCTCTCTCTCTGGGTCTCTGTCCCCCTCTCTCTGGGTCTCTGTCCCCCTCTGTCTCTGGGTCTCTGTCCCTCTCTCTCTGGGTCCCCCTCACAGGTCTCTGTCCCCCTCTAAGGATGTCTCTGTTGGTCCCTACCTTCAACTTGGACTGGATTTCTCTCGATTTCCTTCGGGCCAGAACCTGGATGTGACTAGAAACCTGGAAGGATCAACAGAGAAGCAGATTCAGGCCGCAGGCTCCTGCCCGGTGCTCACTACCCCTTCTCTCCCAGCAGGTGCCTCACTGAGCTGCTGGAACACGAAAGGTGACAAACACACTGAAGACAAGGCCAGATGCGGTGGCCTATAATCCCAGCATTTTGCGAGGCTGAGGCGGGTGGATCACGAGGTCAGGAGTTTGAGACCAGCCTGACCAACATGGTGAAACCCCATCTCTACTAAAAATACCAAAATTAGCCAGGCGTGGTGGTGGCACATGCCTGTGATCCCAGCTACTCAGGAGGTTGAGGCAGGAGAATTGCCTGAACCCAGAGGCAGAGGTTGCAGTGAGTTGAGATCACACCATCGCACTCTAGCCTGGGCAACAAGAGCAAGATTTCGTCTCAAAAAAAAAAAAAACAAAAAACCATACTTAAGATGAGCACCAACTCGGGAGCGTGCGAACACAGATGTCCATAAAGGAGCTGACGAACACCACAGATCCTCCCCAGGCCCATCCTACCCAGGCTTCCTTCCCCTCCACCATGCTCTCTGTGGCTCCCCTGGCTCTAACACAACGGCTAGAAAAATGATTGATGCCCAAATAAGCACAGTGAGAGCACGCTAACAGACATGCTGATGCAGTTCAGATGTTTGTCCTCTCCAAATCTCATGCTGAAATGCGATCTCCAACGCTGGAGGTGAGGCCTGGTGGGATCGGATCATGGAGGCGAACCCCTCATGACTGGCTTAGCACCATCTCCTTCATGATGAGTGACTTCTCTCTCAGTTCACTCAAGCTCTGGTTGTTTAGGCTGGGCGCAGTGGCTCACACCTGTAATCCAGCACTTTGGGAGGCCAAGTCAGGCGGATCACCTGAGGTTGGGAGTTTACCAGCCTGAGACAAACATGGAGAAAGCCCGTCTCTATTAAAAATACAAAATTAGCCGGGCGTGGTGGTGCATGCCTGTAATCCCTGTTACTCGGGAGGCTAAGACAGAATTGCTTGAACCCGGGAGGTGGAGGTTGCAGTGAGCCAAGATCACGCCACTGCACTCTAGCCTGGGTGACACAGCTAGACTCCGTTTCAAAAAATAAATAAACAAATATATAAATAACCCAGCCTCAGGTAATTCTTCATAGCAACACCAATGGACTAATGCACACCCGAGAAGACAGATGAAAGCACAGGAACTAGCTTCTTTTTTTTTTTGACAGAGTTTTCGCTCTTGTCGCCCAGGCTGGAGTGCAGTGGCGCTATCTGGCTCACGGCAACCTGTGCCTCCAGGTTCAAGCAATTCTCCTGCCTCAGCCTCTGAAGTAGCTGGGATTAAACAGGCATGTGCCACCATATCTGGCTAATTTTGTATTTTTAGTAGAGATGGGGTTTCACCATGTTGGTCAGGCTGTTCTCAAACTCCCCACCTCAGGCGATCCGCCTGCCTCGGCCTCCCAGAGTACTGGGATTACACATGTGAGCCACCGTGCCCAGTCCCCCTCCCCTTTTTTTTTTTAAGACTCAGTCTTGCTCTTGTCCATCACGCTGCAGTGCAATGACATGATCTCGGCTCACCGCAACCTCCGCCTCCAGGGTTCAAGCGATTCTCCTGCCTCAGCCTCCCAAGTAGCTGGGATTACAGATGCCTGCCACTACACCTGGCTAACTTTTGCATTTTTAGTTTCACCATGTTGGCCAGGCTGGTCTTGAATTCCTGACCTCAGGTGATCCGCCCACCTCAGCTTCGAAAAGTGCTGGGATTACAGGCGTGAGCCACTGTGCCCGGCAAGGAACCAGCTTCTTCCTTGAACCTGAACCTGCCCATAGGAGGATGACCTTAAGACTGGCCCATCCCAGACAGAAGCCCACACGTCAGTTCTGAGACCTGTTTTCGAGTTCGGGTCTTCCCCGTTCTCAGCTTGATGTAGCGGGCGATCAGTTCATTCCGACCTAAGGATTCAAAGATGGAACAGAGTTAGACCTTCAGCAGAACTTCCCCACAGCGAGGACACCAGGGAAGAAGAGAGCAGCAAGGGTCCCCAAAGATCTGCAGTAACTGGGCTGTGGATTCCCTCAGCTACATGGAAGCCGGACTGCTTGGGTTCAAATCCCAGCTCCATCACACACTAGCTCTGTGTGACCATAAGCAAATCACTTAACCTATCTGCACCTCAGTTTCCTCATCTGTGCAATGGTGATGCTAGCTTCTACTTCAGTCATTGTGAGGCTGTAATAAATGTTCCCATGAGCAGCTGTTAGAGCTGCATAAGCATTGGTTACTGCCATTATTCATGGGGGGGCAGGGCAAAAGACAGGAGCAGACTCACCATACATCTTGCCTTCATCGGACAAAATAATTTTCCGGCGGCCGCAGGGTGGGTAGATGGCCAGGGCCTCCTGGAAGCTCTGCTCAATGTCTGGACTCCACACCCCCTCTGCATCCGGGCCCCCATCACCCCCGGCCCCCTCACTGCCGCCGGTACCCTCCTCACTGCCTTCCTCACTGCCCGTCCAGCCGCTGCCATCATCCAGGGGGGCCCCAGCCCGGGGTTCCCCCATCTGGGCCTGGAGAACACAGAACTCAGCAAGCTTCGCCCAAACCCCATCCTCCAGGGACTTGAAGCTGAGAGGGCTGGGCCTCCAGATAGCTGGGTCTGAGGGAGGAGGGAGCTGGGGGCCTGGACTCCTGGGTCTGAGGGAGGAGGGAGCTTGGGGCCTGGATTCCTGGGTCTGAGGGAGGAGGAGCTGGGGGGATCTCCTGGGTCTGAGGGAGGAGGGTCTAGGGCGTGAACTCCTGGGTCTGAAGGAGAAGGAGCCGGAGGTCTGGACTTCTGGGTCCAGAGGAGAAGTGGATGGAGGTCTGGACTCCTGAGTCTGAGGGAGGAGAAGGAGCTGCATTTCTGGGAAAGCCGAGAATGGGAGTATTCTCTGAGTTTGCAGAGGAACTTGAATTGTGATGAAGTCAACCACGTTGATTACACTAGAGTGATTACTCCAGAGGAATGCCAAGGGCCATGAGGGCTAAAGGTTAGGGTATGAATTACAGTTTTAAAAAAGACAGGAGGCAAGAGCTAGGGGCGGGGAAGGAGGGTGTGGTGAAACTTTCCCAGTCCCACTCCGAGAACAGGTGCCAGGATGTGAGCAGCAGCTGCCAGAGAAGAAAGAGGGGCCAAGTAAGATTGAGAGGAGGCCTAGAGAGAGGGGGACAGAGACCCAGAGAGAGAGGGGGACAGAGACCCAGAGAGAGGGAGAGAGAGACTCAGAGAGAAAGGGGAACAGAGATCCAGAGAGAGAGGGGAACAGAGACCCAGAGA